>PVJH01001385.1:0-212599 GCA_004026705.1 Nesogale talazaci | reverse complement strand
GCCCCTTTGAATGTTGATGGAGCTCTTTTCCTTCTTGCACATTATCTGTATCTTTGCCTATACTATTATGTCTTTTGCCTTACTGACATTTTTTTATTGTTTTCTGTTGGGTTTCCCAGCTGTGAAACACAGGAGAAGTGGATCTATAATGTTAATGATTGATACAAAGATTACAGGGAATGCAGGGTGGGGATGTGACAGGGAGTGAAAAGGTATTTCACGAGTAAATGACGAAGGGGGAGGGGGCATTAGAACTGTTGGTGACTGCACAACTCACGTTAAAGGCAATTTACCCAATGGTGGGGTGGGGTGTGCTCTAAGATTAAGTGGTGGTGATTGTTCCATGATCTTTGGTATGATTGAAAGATTGAACTATTAAATTACATGCTATGTAAATTATGTGCCAACAAAACTGTTGGCAAAAGAAAAACCATGCCTCCTGTAACATTAAAAAAGTTCCTAGTAAGTAAAACGGCTATCCATTATTAAAGTTCAGAACTTCAGATCAGGGTGCAAGCATAATTTTAAATATTTTTATTTCGTGTATTTAAGAAACATTAAATGACAATTAAACTGCAATCTTGAGTTGGATTACTGTTCCCAATGATTATGCTGATGGAGTTGGGAGCAATCTTCCCCACCTTTATGGACTCTAAACTCCTTTTGGAAATAATTCATAGTCAGTTCTCAACGAGAATTCTAGAACTGCAATTTGAAGCTCTTCATTCATTTGCTAGTCAAGTGAACTGTGCTTCTTTGTATCGAGTGTTAGAGAACTCATGGTTCAGGTCAGTCGTTTCAGCATACCGTTTCAGTATAAATACCGAGTTCTCTTCGGGCGGCTTGTCAGCACAGGAGTTGGCGAGCTTTGGACTCCCAAGAAGGAGCATTCCAACGCTACATCACGCACGCTTTTTGTACTCCTAGACAAGCCACCTCATCCTTTTTGAGCCTCGCTATCTTCATGTGTAAAGTCAAGAGAGTAAGTCCCACTAGAAAGAATAGCTTACGGTGAAATGTGATTAAAGAAGTATAATGTGGGCCAGAAAATAATTGGTACCATAATTTTGAACACTAGCCTTTAGTAATAATCTCTTTTACATGTACAGAGGTGTGTGTATGTGGCATACACACACATAGACAAAGATAACTTTCAATATAAATTGATTATTTGTCCTACTTATAGGATTGGAAAAATAGAAACAATTTATGTCTGAAAATCAGGAAATGGTTGAAGTACAGGATTGTCACATAGTGACTATTATACTAACATTAGGAAAAAATGCTTACAACCTCGGGTTCTAAGGTTATTTTAGCTTGTGAATACTAAACAGATGATTTTAATAACTTACCTTAAACACTGCATGCTAAATGGCAGACCGAGCATTTCCCAATTCAGTTGAGAAGAGATTCGCCTTGCATATAATTTATTTGCACACTGATTGCGTCTTTGACTGCTTTCTGTTTCAGCTGCATTTCTTGTCATATATGTTAGCGACTTTTTCTGCTGTCACTTAGCCTGTTTCTATGGATGTTCCCTGCAGCTATTTACAGCAATTTCCTGGCTTGGATGGCCCAGGTGGTGGCACTGACCTAGCCTTGACCGCTAACATTCTTTGAGACTCTCTCCTGCTGTGAGAAGACACTCAGGTGTCACATGCTCTGTTACTGAGGTCACCTCTACCATTTCACAAAACCAATACAGACTGGCTCCAACCCTGCTGATATTCATTACTTAGCTTTCTTTTGGACCTAATCCCTGTCCCTTAGTAGGTTCCATGCCGTGCCTCCCTCTAAATTTCGTTTAAGTGTGTAGAATGGGATAGACTTAAAGAGTTTCTTAGGGCTAATGCAGCGGTCCTGAACTTGTGGGTAGTGACCTCTTTGGGGGTCAAACAACTCTTTCACAAGGGTCACCCAATTCATAAGAGAAGCAAAATTAGTTCTGAAGTAGCAGAGAACATAATTTTATGTTTGGGGGTCACCACAACTGTGTTGAAGGTTCATGGCATTAGGAAAGTAGAGAATCATTGGGCTATAGGAAAGGAAGGCTGGCCAACTTACTCCCACCCCCTTACTCCCTCCACTTCCCCAAACCAACCATTGAAAGCCCAGTGGAACACAGCTCTACTCTTCCTGACATTGAATCAGGGTTGACTCCATGGCAACTGGTAGGGTTCTAGAGACTTGCCTCTTTCACTGACAACGCCACCCTCTTCATTCGTGCACACGATCGCTAATGTGCCGATGAATTTGTTCACTGTCATGTGCCTCTATCATTGCTTCTGTCCACTCATGTCTTTTTGATGATATTTGCCTAGATTCTATCTCATCTCCTGGCCTTCTTTATATTTTCTTTCAGGGATTTGTTGTCTCTTCCCACAACCTATGGGGCTTCCACTGGATGCCCCATCTATCAGCTATGAGGTAGTAGATGTAAGCCCTGGAACTAGGGAACTTTGCTTACTTCCATAAGCAAGCAATTCTTCAGCTCTGCTCAAGTGGAAACCCTTTGCTAAAGGTCATGCTGCTGAATGAAAAGGCAGGACACAAAGCTGTAAATACAAAAATGGTTCTAACTCTAAAACCCAAAACCACTTACATGAAGAACACTGAAAGGAACTATTAAAAATACTTATAATATTATTTAATATCTGGATGACTGGGCTATAGCTTTTTCTTTACTTCTCAAACTTTACAATGTACTTTATTCATTTGTAAAAAAAAAAGACACCATTTAAGAAATCATTGCAGAAATCATCTGGTGGCTAATATTAATTTTGTTTATAGGAAGGTTTCATTTTAATTATCATGTGCATAAGTATATGACATTTCCTCTTCATATGAAAAAAACAGTTGTCTCTTTAGTTGAGTGGAGAAGCTCAACTTAAACTCTCCAACATGCTTTTGCTTTGTCTTCCACATTTGTTTACACGTTTCTTTCTGTATTGTCTGTATTGGTCTCTCTCTCTCTCTATCTATCCATGCATCTATCCATCCATCCCACCCATATGTAGAGTAGATGCCCCACTTACATCTTCTTGTAACTCATTATCCACAAAGAAGTCCATCAAAAGGTTTTGTTTGTCAGTATCAACAGCTATTTGAACAGAAAACTTTCTTTGTAGATAAGTGTCTGCCCATGGGGCAGACTGAATATACAGTACCTCAGAATTAACATAAGACTTCTCCCCCCACAACAGTCTACCAATTTCTGATGAACAGAATGTAGTTCCATATGCGGCATGTCCTACCTGGTCTCCTAGAGTTCCTGGCAGAGCTTAACCAATAACACAGGCCTGTCTAGGGTTCGACAGCTTTGTCCTATGTCCTGCCTCGCTTCCCTACTCTGCTACAAGTGCCTTTCCCAATAAACTCAAAAAACTCAGAAACTAACAAAAATGCTACCAAGTGGGTTCCAATTTGTCAGAACAAAATAGAACTGCTCTCTATTGGGTTTCCAAGGCAGCAAGTCCTCATGAAAACAAAAAGCCTCTTGGTTTTGCCTCAGTGTGCCTGTGATGTTTGAAATCCTGACTTTGAAGCCCAGGGCACAGCCCACCACACTGCCTGGGTTCCTATACTCATATTTATTTCCATCCCATTCATAAAGCTATCTCTGACTCCTACCTTTCCAGCTGATCATATGTAAGGGATAGAATTGGCTCTGAGTATTATGAGTGCAAAGTGTGACAAAACTGCTAACAATATCCACATGATGTTGGGCAGCAATTATATAATTGTACCTAAAAGACATAATGTAGATGTTTGGTGTCATGGTGAATTTGGGATGCAGCACTTTTCAAACCTACTCAAAATTTGAAATATGATCTTGACCAGTGTAGGCTCATTCAAGACAGTGATGGTATTTGGCACAGCCAATAAAGAGTGAGAGATCAACTGGATTCAAGTAGCGGAATGAAGTTCAGACAGGCAGCAGATTAAATTTTCTCAGTGCTTTTCCAGAGGGCAGAACTCTTACCACATGGCTCACAGAGTTGGAGATATGTAGTTTGGGATCTGGGATATGAAAGCTTTTCTAACAATTGGAGCTACTTCATTACATGCTGTTCTGAACCTTCTCAGCTGTCCTGGTTCCTTTCATCTTTCATTTTGAGTTTGTATCTGAGTTCTGTTCTCTATTCAACATCCTGGTTTTGCACTTATTTTCTCAGAATATAAACCTACCTGCCCTCTCATTTTGAGCATGACTTTGGGCAAGGACACTGTCTCCTAGTTCACTCTCCTAACTCCAGTCTCTTATCAGCTGTGATTTCCCACCTGTTCCTGCCTGAGTTAGGAAAAGAGACTGTGGGAGTGGAGTCCTAAACCAGAGAAGAGCTTATTTTAGATGACATCTATGCTTCTATCCATTCTGTGATTATTTTATTTTTCAGGGGATTTTTAGCTTCACCTTGAAGAGTTGCTCCTCTTCTGCTGTAGTTTATAAGCTTCACATCCCAGTATGCTGAGAAAGTCAACTGCTTGTAGTGTTCTCAGTTCACCTAACTAACTAGGCACTTCCTCTCCCGCTAGACCTCCTGCCCTTGGTAACTGGTTGTGCCTTTCCCATTGTTTGAAGACTTGTGCTTCAGTAAGAAAGGAACTCTTCACCTCCACCTCCACCATCAGTGAAATAGAGAGTCTTTATGCCACCTGATGACCCAGTTCAACAGATTTTGTGGCTTACCTACAGTACCTCTGAATAGGCCACTATCTCTCAACACCTCACACTACCTGACCAGACATCTCCATCTCTTCAGTGGAGCGTAAGTACTGTCACATGCTTGTGCAGGAAATCTGTACCTGCTACTCAATGGGACAGCTCTTTCTGGTGCCAATAGCTGAACTTGTTTTCCGCGAGAAAGCATGTGCTCTGAAACCAGTAGAGGCAGTATCAGGAGGCAAGATGAAAATTCTGGGCCCTTAGAAATCTTAGGATACTTCTTCAGGGAAGTAAGCTGAGGAAAACTGTACAATGCTACAATAGTCATTCACTGCCTCCTAGTTACACACTGAGCTGTGATCCACAAGGCCAGTTAAAAACCACCAGACACTCCTTGGGAGAAAGACAGGCTCTCTTCTTCCCTAAAGAATTACAGTCTAGGAAAGCCACAGGAGCAGGTCTCTCCTGTCCTTTCAAGTCAGCATTGACTCAATGGCAGTGAGTTTGGTAGTCTGGTTTGCTTTGTCTGAAGCAGAGAAATTCAAAATAAAGGAACAAAACCCCCAGAACCTGATTACAAGCTTAAAGGGATTTCTGTTCTGTGACAAGAATGAGACATCTGAACTTTAAAGTCACTGTGGAAATGAAAAAAGTCACAAGACTACAAATGAAGGATCAGTCTTAACACAATAGCACCTAGATAACTCCTTTTCTTCTTAGTGTCTGGAGAAGAGCACTAATTTGCAGGCTCTTTACTGGTTTGGGATGGGGATTGAATGAGTCTGCTGATCTGATTACAAGCTGAGACACTTTAAGTAAGCTATTCAGTTCTCTGAAATATCTCTGTGGCACTCATGCTGGGAGAATTAAATATGAATGCACAGAATGTAGCACAATTCTTGACAAAAAGTAGGTTTATAAAAAAGCGTGGCTTCCATTCTATTAGTCTCTAGACGTTAGGGGACAGCTGCATCATTTGTGGTCTCTGGACAGCTGCATCATTGTGGTCAGCTCTCCAGGTGAAGTTGACAGATCCTTATGAATTAGAAGCCATAATAACCTACGAGGAGACCCTAGTGCTTTTGGTGTATCTCTGTTGCCTATGCTTTAAACATTTTTCTTTTCCTTCCTTGGAATTTTTCTTCAATTTTCTTTTCTTTTTCCTTCTAATTTTTTATTCTCATTTTCCATCCTCCTACATTTTTCTCCAAGACACCAAGTTCCTATTTCAGTCTATTTTGGGGGGCATATTGAAGGAACATCTGGTGTACCAACCCCCCTCTCTGCCATCAAAATCCTTAATGAGCTCATGGAGTCGGGATTTTGTACCAATGTGTTCTCTCAGAGACACTTGGGAAGTCTCTCACTTTGCAGGGCCAACATGGTAGAGAAATCTGACTCACGTAGACATATTTGGAGAACCGGTTGTTCTGAATAAAATGTAAGGGTCGGAACTTAGAGGGAACAATGGGCCGTTGAAGGGAAAGAAACCGGGTCCTCCTAACATTTGAATCAAGGCAGAAGGTCTTGCAGGACATAAATGAAACCAAGACCAGGGGATCTTGGATGCCTCTGTCTCTAGAGCTCTCCTGGCTATACAGGCATTTTTCTAGCATCATGCCCTCCATCCAAAGATGCATGGCAATGTCTTCTGTGGATATTGCAACTTTATATTTTGAATATTGCTTAAAACTAGTACAACTTGAGATTTGAGACTCCTCCTACTCAAACTGCACTCTATTTCATGTGCTGTCTACTGGAGCTGGGCAACCTACCTTCCTGGGAGATATTCTTTCCATCCTTCATCCAGCCAGTCACTTAGAAGCGATGTTCTGTGCAAATCAAGCCTTTGGCATCATTTAAAAGATATATCAGTCTCTATTATTTTAACTCTTACACGATATAGAGAAGGAATAGGTCCATTTAATAAATAGAAAATATTTATTGTACAGCATTATCAAGAGTATTTGACAGAAGGCATAAACCAGCCAAAAGAAAATACATTTACAAGAAGCTCAACAACTTGAACAAACACATAGTTTTAGGGGAAGAGTTTCTGCCCTTTTGGTATATAGTTGTGTATACATTTTCAATTTTGAATAGTTATGATATAAGAACTAATAAACCAAAAGCCCAGTGCCACTGAATCAGTTCTGACTCACTGACTCTAAAGGACAGAATAAAGCTGGAGCATGGTGTTCCCAAAGCGATGAGTCTTGCAGGAAGCAGATTGCCATATCTTTATCTTAGGTGTTGGCTGAGGGTTCACGCTGCTGACCTTCAGATGAGCAGTTGGGTGCTTAACCACCGCACCACCAGGGCTCCTTCATAAGGGCTAAAACTCTGTTGTCTTTAAGAAAACTCCTCTTCATGACAACAATAGGCGTTTCAATTAATAACATGACCAGTGTTTATAATATGGTCCCCAAATGTCTCAGTTCCAAACCTCAGAACAGACTGACATGTTATATATTTGAAGAACGGAAGTTGTTCACTTCTTTTTCTTTCTTAAAAAATAAAAACACACAAAAGCACAAGTCCTGTAACATCAAAACATTTGTTATAGTGGCATTATGATTAAAAAACAAGAAAAACAAAAGACAGATCTTACTAATAGATTCTCTCCTGTCCCTTGCTGATTTTCTAATTAGTAGGAATCTAGCTAGCTAGCACTGAAATCACTTAATTTTTCTCTGTCAGCTTCAATACAATGGAAATGTGTAGATTTCTATCATGGGGTCTTGCGTTGGTGGTATAGTGGTGAGCATAGCTGCCTCTCAATTATGGGGTCTTCCTTTGCACCACAGGGGTGAGGGGTGGTGGGAAGTGCGTATCCTTACATGGTCTTTTAAAGAAAAGGAGGTGCTTCTTGACCTAGGACTGATGTAACTCAGTAGTAGTCTATGGCTGGGGTCCTCAAACCACCACCCAGGGGCCACATGCGGCCCACCGAGGACATGTATCCGGCCCGCCTGATGGTTTTGCTGCTGTTGCTATCCTGCTTGTTTGTTTGTTTTAAAACTATGGTCCAGTCCTCCAATGGTCTGAGGAACAGTGAACTAGCCCCCTGTTTCAAAAGTTTGAGGACCCCTGATCTATGGTAAGACAAGGGAGGCGTAAGCCTCAAACACTGCATGGATTTTGAATTTCAGACAAGTGATCTAGTGAGTGTTCAAAGTTATAAGATGATTTGGGCTGAGAAATCAACATCTTCAACATGAGGGAATCATATAAAAACATGACTAAACAATAAAGGCATCAACAAAGAAATGTGAGGCATAAGCTTCATCCCACAAATAATAGTGGAACTCAAAGCAGCAAGAAAAATGATCTCTTGTTCAGGGTAAACAGAGAGGGCAGAGAAGGGAATGCGTGGATCACCATGGGCATGGGGACCACCCTGCAACCAACACCAAAAATGAAAAAGGAAAGGTCAGGAAAATGAAAATATAGGGCTCAAAGCATCCAGAAATAAAGACTACAAGAAGATAAAAAGTGACAGATAAATATCTGAGAAATTCTGCCTGGGCTAGATGTTAGTCTATGTGTTGAGCAAATAAAGCCGAAGGACTTGTGGGAAATGTTTCAAAAGCAAAAAGAACCTGAAAGAACCTAGGTATTATCTTTTCAAGGCTACATCTTAATCATGTGTACAAGTTTATAAAATGTGAGTTTTAATTTACCCAGCTTTAAAAAAATTGCAGTATGACAAATTCCAAGCCACTTTATTCATAACATTCTCATATCATAAAATGTCAAAAATAGATGCTCCCTCTTTAGGTGCAGAAGGAACAGCTCTGCTGCATGAGGAAAACACTGGACCACGGCACTCAAGCCTTCCCCAAACTGCCTGTCAGTATTTGTGACAACGATACAGCAAAAGTTATTGGCACATAAAAATAGCTAAGTGTACCCAGAAGACAATTCTCTAGTTGCAGTTAGAGTGACATTACATTGCACAAATCTTATAGTCGCAGGAATACAAGGACACAGGAACACATTCACCAGCTAATAATATTACAGGGACTCCAGTGACAAGAGGGAAGAATCATCTGTCATTTAAACTAGTAATAGTTGCTATGAGTACACCATTCGGTTCAAAGATGGACTTGTTTCTGTAGTACATGAGAGAAACAATGGCACCGCATTTTACAAAGACCGCATCTTAGAAGGTCAATTGGTAGGTATTATTTGCTACAGTAAATAGAAGGTAACAAGTTGGCCACATGGTTAAGTTCTCTTTAACTGAAGAGCAATGGGGAGCCCCTTGGCACAAGCAAGTCAGTCCACAAGAGTTCTTTCTGCCATTCTCCAAACAATCTCTTAGGCTGGCCTTTGGCTGGAATCTCCCTAAGCGAGCATCCTCTGTGGGACATTGCTGTTGCTGCCCGACATGGAGCCTCTAAAGTCTGATGCTCATTTCTCTCCCTCCTCATGCTAGAGTGAGGATTTGGGGTTCACCCTTGCTCCTGTTCTTAAACAATTTTCCTAAATAGCGGGAAATCCCAGAACAGCAAGACCTTCCAGTACCCTGCCCCGAGTTTCCCCAAGAGGCTGTATGGGCACAGGACTGGTGGCTGGAGAGAAAGGAGTCACTGTCAGGTCCTCTGTCCACTGGACGGTTCCATGTATCCCATCTGGGCCCCCTCCACCACCTCCTCCCTGACTCCATGAAGGCAGGAGCACCATCAGGTGAACTAAGGGTCCAACTCACACCTCGTGTCGTTCCTCTTCAGACTGAGTGGGGGCAGGTGAGTCCGTGCACATTTGTGCACAAAGGAGATCTTTTTCGTTGTTGATTTCATTTGTTTTCACTTTTTTTTCCCCCTCTCTCTTTTGCCATCAAGGCGAATAGGGCTTTGTCAAATTCCCTTTCTTTACAGAGGAGGCTTTGATTACTTCAAGACTCAGACACCTTGCCTGGTGGATTGTGTCTTGTCTTTTTGCTTGTGGCGTGCGCCCCCCACCCTCACCCCACCCCCATACACACACACACACACACACAACACACACACCAGCTCAGGGCAGCAACAGTAGCAGCCTCCTCCCTTTGCCCCCTGCTCCCTGCTCCCCACGCGTTGTTGGCCGGGGCTCTCCGACCGCTCGCTTGCCATGCGGATGCCTCCACCCTACAGGGTGGAAGAGCTTTGCTTATAGTCTCTCAGGATGACCGAGGCATAGGTCACGTTGGGAGGGGTGCAGAGCACGGACTCCGACACAGGGGAGCTGGGCACCGAGCTGCCTGAGGCCACCGAGTCTCGGAACGGCGAGGGGGGCGTGAGGGCCGGCGAGTCCTCAGGGGTCAGTTTGCTGGCCCCGGGCAGGTCCTCCTCGTCCTCTTCCAGCTCATCCTCCTCGGTGTTGCCCTCCCGCTCGTACACGTACTCCTGGAGGAGCTTAAACCGCTCGCTGTCATCCTCGTCCTCTGCCGGGGGAGAGATGGGCTCATTGCCGAAGGTGCTCAGCTGCAGCGGGAGCATTTGCAGGTGCTGCGGGGGTGGCGGGGGTGGGTACAGCGATCGCACCCCATTGCCGGGGCCCCCGGGGACAGCGAGCACCGCGTTGAAGTCGGGGATCCCCGTGTTGAAGTTGTGGATGACGCCGTGTAGCTGGTCCATCAGGGATTTCGGCTGCTGCAGGGGCGGCTGCTGGAGTTGCTGCTGCTGCTGCTGCTGCTGCTGCTGCTGCTGCTGCTGGAGAGGGGGCAAGCCCTTAGGGACCACAGGGTCTGCCAGGAACAGGGGGGTCTCTTCTGCGGTCAGGTGGGGCGGCAGAGGGGGGGTAGTCACTGCGGTTGGCACGCGGCGGTGCACCACCATGGAAGGGCTACTGGGAGGACTAAAGCGGACAGGCTCGGCATCCTCCTCCTCCTCGACGTTGTAAAGGGTCTTGGTGCTGGTATCTGAAAAGGTGAGGCTCTTGCCGGAGCCTTGGTAACTTTTAGTGAGGGGCTTGATGACGGCCGTTTGGTTGCAGGCCGTCTCAGGGGTCTTCACGTGTACAGAGAGGCGGTGCCACATGTGCTGTCCTTTGGGCACCTGTCTTCCACCTGGTTCAGACCATGACACAGACTTGCCATTAGAACTATGAATAAAATAGAGATGGGTTTATTTGCAGGTATAGCAGGCACACAGGGAAATAGACATATCCGACGTATGCATGCCCAACCAAAGACAAGTGGCCCATCCCCGCGCCCCAGCCTCTCCTTGAAAACAGAAGAGAACAAGCTGCAGGAACCACAGCCTGCCAAGAGAGCTGCAGGGAGGTCTATCCCCACGGTCCTGGCGGGAAATGTTCGGTTGCTGCTGAGAAAAGGCAATCTATTGTCAAAGCAAGTTTTTTCATTCAAAGCCCAGATTTCACCAGTTTACTAAACACACAGATGCATGTATGGGGGCGCGCGCGCGCGCGCACACACACACACACACATTTAAAGGTCACAATGAAATGGCTATTCAATGCAAATCCTTGAAAAAATCCAAAAGCAATGGAGGAAATGAGAAGACATCTCCACCATCGTGCAGACATTTCAAATCAGGGCAACATAAGGACTACAAGCCTTGTCTCGTTTCTTCTTAGTCCCTGGGACAACTTTGAACCTACATAGAAACCTGTTCTCACTATCTTGTGGTTCCAACCGCCCCCCCCCCATGCTGTCGCATCATACTTTGCAAATCATTCTGATATGCAAGCATTCCTCCATTACATGAACACGTGGCACCTGTAAGGGAGAGAAAAGAGCACATAACAGGCAAATCCTTTTTTCAGCCCTTCATACCTTTTGACCTTTGTATTTCAGAACCTTATTCCTGGTTCCTTATTCCTGGTCATTGCTCGATGACCCTGCTTCACAGCTAGTCTGGGGTTTTCACACTTGGGATGGGCGACTAGGTGTTTTTTTCGAAAGAACTAGAATGGAGACGCTCAGCAAAAGACAAATACCAATACCCTGCTTTAGTTCTCCGGCACAGCTGCCTGGAAATGAACACAGAATAAAGCACTGGTGGTAGGACCCAGGGCCCTCCCTGGATTTTCCTCCTTGTGCCTGGGCGAAGGAAAATCTTTGGGTTCCAAAAGTCCTCCAGTCTCAGTAACTTCAATCTTCAGGAGATTCTCCAAACAGCAGCAGCAACAATAAAAACTAAACGCAAGAGGACTTCTCTACGAAGAGCAGCAAATGAGCTATCGTGAGACCAGACATCACAAATTGTGTTCTCTATGTTGTCATCACTCTGAACTCACCTTTCCACTTGTAGGTTTTCTTCTCTATTACTTTGAGCAGATGGTGCTACCCAACTGCAGCATACTATTAATAAGCACAGTATGAATACTTACACCATATCGTCTCTCTTTTTAAGGTTAGAGCTTGCTTTTACTTTGTAAGCATAAAAACAACAGAGAACGCACCACAATAACACATTTATGACATTTAAAAGGATCAGGAACAAATGAATTTTTTAAGGTAAAGGTGTGAGACAAATTATAATAGAGTCTTTTCTTTGGAAAAAAAGTAGGAAATGATCAATAGTTAACAGTTTTATTTAACCATTTTGAAAGTGCAGTGATGACTACTTCCAAAATTATATGGGAATGTCACAACTATGATTAATTTTGAACATTTGATACTTTTAAATCCTGAGAAGTAAAGTGAGCCGAATACATCTAGATGAGTGTACAAGGCCTGATATCAATTATAGAATTTTCTAGATATGGAGGTTTCTAAAATAGATATAAGAGCTAATATTTTGGTTTCATTCTTATAACTATAAGTAATTTCTCAATATAACTGATAACCCATGCTATCGTTTTAATTGTCAAAGAAAATTAAAAAAAAAACTCTCTTGAACCTACTATATTGAGACCAGTGGTATATTTCTAACATATATGCTTAGCATATATTCTGGAAATGTTTATGTTTTTATAAATTGCTACTATATCATTGACTTACCAATTACTGATTGTGTTAGGTTACTGGACTTTCTTCCAAGTGGAACACACTGCAGAACAGAAATCTGGGGTACTGGCAATCAACAAGCCAAAAGCAAGACCAGAATCCAAAGGTCCTCTTCTTGGTTTAGAACACTAAGTAAGCTGACCCTTCCCACCCATATTTTCATTTTGCCCAAATTCCTCAACTCATTACTGAAACTCTTTCCTTTCTTTTTTCAACTAAAGTTCCTTAACTATTTATTTATTTCACATCATTTTATTGGGGACTTATCCAAGTCTTCTCACAATCCATATATCCATGCATTGTGTCAAACACATTTAAACATTTGTTGCCATCATCATTCTCAAAACATTTTCTTTCTACTTGGGTCTCTGATATCAGCTCCTCATTTTCCTCCTCCCTTCCCCACCTTCCCTCCCTCTTGAACCCTTCATAATTTATAAATCATTATTATGTTTTTTATGTCTTACACTGTCCAATGTTTCCATTCACCCACTTTTCTGCTAGAGGGGGTTATAGGTAGATCATTGTGATCAGTTTCCTCCTTTCTTCCACACCTTCCCCTCCCCCTCCTGGTATCTCTACTCTCATTATTGGTCCTGAGGGTTTTATTAGTCCTGGATTCCCTGTGTTTCCAGTTCTGATATGTAGAATTCGGGTCATGTTGATGATGGGGTACGGGGTGGAAGGAAGCATTAAAGAACGGGAGGAAAGTTTTATGTTCTATTTTTGCTATTCTGCACCCAGACTGGCTTGTCTCCTTACTGCAATCCTCTAGTAAGGGGATGTCCAGTTGCCTACAGATGGGTTTTGAGTCTCCACTCCCCACCACCCCCCTTATTCACAATGATGTAATTTTTCTTTTATTCTGGGTGTTTGATGCCTGATACCTGATCTTGTCAACACCTTGTGATCACATAGGCTGCTGTGCTTCTTCCATGTGGGCTTTGTTGCTTCTCAGTTAGATAACCATTTGATTATCTTCAAACCTTTAAGACTGCAGATGCTATATCTTTTGATAGCCAGGCACCATCAGCTTTCTTCACCACATTTGCTTGTGCACCCAATTTGTCTTCAGCTATCCCCAGAAAGCATTAAACCTCTTTTTTGCCCCTTTATTCCAGACACTGTGGCACAGATCCCAATTCCTGGCAATGCCAGGTACCTTGCAGTGAAGCGACGCTCCTTGGGATTGTCCATGGCTCGTGTTTCAGAAGTAGTCCCTCAAGCCTTTCCAACCTAAACCGTTAACTTCTTTGTTACTAGATGTTAACTGTATTATCTGAAGTCTCCTCTTTGCCCCTTCTCTTCCTTAAATCTGTCTGATTATATCATCTAACCATTGATTGGCATCATCTTCAATTACAACAGAAAATGTTGTTTGGGTATGTTTGTTTTTTGCCAAAGGCTTGGCTCTCCGTGCTCATTAAGAAAATCATTAAAGATAAATACTACCCATGCCTTTTTTATATGTTTTAAAACAGGACAGGAGAAAGCAAAAAACCCAAGTCAACCAAGCAAAACACACACACACACACACACACACACACACCAAACAAACAGAAACTGAAAAAACTGTTCCTTTGTCCTTTGAAAGCTAATTTGCATCTAATTCAGCCAGCAGGCTTAGAGACTCCAACAAAACATTGCCTAAGTCTTCACACAGGCTAGCAAACAAGGCATCTTTTTATTCCTGAGACACCATGAGACAGTCCCACTTAACTTTCCCTGCACAAACAGGCTGTTTTGTCATCTCTATCCAGGGGTTCTGTGTTGGTTTCTCAGAATCATGCCCTTCTGTATATTCAAGGTATCATTTCTCTTCTTCCAGGCAGATACAATCACAGGTTAGTTCTTTTGAAATTCATTACCATGTTTACTCTCGTGATGGGAGCTTTTCACCATGGCAGTCAAAATGAGCAGCCTTCTGCCCCTCAGAGCCTTGCTGGAGATTTGCTGCTAATTGCTGTGTAATTAGGAAATTGTCACAAAGCCCCGAGGCACTTACTCCATTAAGACAGGTTACTTTTACTTTTCTTTTTTCTTTGAAGGACAAACCCAGTTTCCCCATAAAAGTCAGAGCTAGTGGAGGCAGTGCTTCACACATAGAAACTGTGGCGTGTTGTACAAACTTTGGTTCTTCAGGCTCATTCATTCCTAGCTTCTGGTCTATGGACAGTTCCACTGGCCCATGAAGCTACAGGTGGATCAGTCCTTATTTTTATCCTAATTTATTTTCATGATCAGGGGTGTTTTATTTAGGGGACTTAGCAGTTTAACACAAGTCAGGGTCAGTAAACAAACAGAATACCATCTCTCTTCGGTTCTTGAACTCTCAACCACTTGGTCCCTTAGCTTAAGCATTATTTTTTTGTTGAATAAATAGTATGTGTGGGCAGATAAAGCACTGCTATTATAAAATGTAAGTCATTGCTATTATAATAAAATATGCTACTATGTACCTATGCGACTAAATTCTGAGTGTCTTTATTTGTTCTGTAGTCAATGGTCATTAAAAACTTATTATGACAAGAATAGATCCCAACGTGTCTTACTAACCCATTCTGGAGAGTGAGAGCGCATTCTTTTGTGTAAAAAGACTGGGTTCCCTCTGCTGGGATATTAATAAAAGAAAATTGTACAAAATATGGAAGAAAAGCTTAGTGCATTTTGAAAACGCAGTACTGCTCTGAAGTCAAACTTTCTATGAATTGCAGAGTGTTTAAGTAAGTCACGCTTCAGCCCCCTTCTATTCTTTAACTCTACTTGGCTGCCATATGGTGGTAATAGGGTATAGTGTTGTCCCCCAAGTACACGATCCTTCTTACGCTACCTTTGAAAGACTGACCTCAGGCCTAAAACCTCCTAAGAGTTGAAGCGCTGATGGAGTAGCATTTGGCTTAAATAGGTAGGGTAGCTAACCACATTTTTTGGACACTAACATGATTAGCTTATATCACAATTAGGGTTATGGGAACTAGAGAGAAATCTCTCCACTTGTGACAGTGTGCAGAGCTTAGCAAGCCTAGGGCTGCAGTTTATAGCTCCTACAGGATTGGGAATCTTGCTTTAGTTGTTCTCTCATTAGATAAGTATCATAATCCCCCCAAACAGAAAACCCAATATTTACAGCACTTAAGCGAAGAGTTGGGAGTGGGTGGTAAACAGATTAGTATATCTTTGGCATTCAGAGTGATCCTGTCTGTTTTGTTTCAGTAAGTACTAGTTACATCTGCAGAGTACTCTGCTCCGGGCTCCAGAGAGGTCTAAAATGGGAATCACAGTGGGTGGGTGTTTGAGATCAGGAGGGAAGCATCCTGCACAAGCTGCCTGAAGGAGAAGCTTACACAACACCTGTCTCCCTTCTGTCCAATTCAAGTTGCTGCCACTGGGATTACTAGCTCCTCAACGGATATAGATAGGAATAGCATCCAGGCAGCACACAGGCAAGGCAAGACCTCCACGGTAAAGGGGACAGACTCACTCCTGGGGACTTAAGAAGGCTTGTGTTTGTATCCTCTGGTAGTGAGAATGGAAACAGGCAAAGCTATTAAGCCCCAGCAGGGAGACTCACCAAGTTAAGAAAGAGTCATCAAAAGCCACGGGCTGGCAGGTAGTTCTGCTCTAACCCCAGCAGCTGCAGCTGGGGCAGAAGCACTTCCAAGGGAGAGTGGTGCTCCCAGCAGACACACAAAAGGAATGCTAGGGTATGGAGGCTTGGCTGCTCACACAGCCAGAGGCTGCTAACAGCTGGAATCAGAAGCAGTTCAATCTCCGGGAAAGAACTATGGAAAGCCATTGAATTCAGGATCCTGTTTTCATAGACAAAATCACCCTTGTCTTTAAGACAAAGATTCCCACCTATACCAATTCCACTCCTTGAATGCTTTCCAGGAAAACAAAAAAACAACCCCCCCCCCAATTTGGTATGTATTTTCAAACCTGGGGCACCATCTAAATACAACGGATGTTTCTCATCTTTCTGGATACACCACTAGGTGGGAGGCAGAGAATTATTGAATGCATTCTTTAAGACCTATGCTTCTTGATTAGAAGAGAATTCTGGTAAAATTAATTACATAACATTGTGAACTCTCTTTCTCTTTGACTCTAACATGGTCATCAATTAGATAATTCATCTTGCTAAAATTTATAAGATTGCATATCTCTTATAAATTGTACTCTAAATGTACAGTGTACCTCTTAAAACCTTTACCACAATGACATCTGACAATTGCAAGAACAATGAAAGAAAATCAGTATACCTCTATTAAGCCCTGTGCTTTCTTCAATGAGTCATTAAACAGAAAGACACCTGTAAATACACAGATCTCTTCAAATCAGTGATGTACACATGGCCCCATACACTTTGCAAGGGTGCAGAGTCTGTGTTCTTGAAAATATTGTCATGCCAATCCCAAACTAGCAGGTGGGATCCGAGTGGTTACGGATCATTTTCTTAGAAAATTTTACTCAATCTTGATTAGGGGCTGATGGGCTAACATGCTGGTGCCTAAGTTTATTTCTAACACCTGCTGGTACCAGCTCCGTGCTTTTCCTTCCTCCAGGACGGGGACATGAGCCTAGACGATGTGCTCTTTAGATTAAGAACACCCTACAAAACCTCTAGTCTGAACAGTAAGTCACTGGATGTTCTCCGGTTCCCAAGAGAGTTCTTCCTTGTGTCCTGGAAATAAAGGGCAGTTATATTGCCTGTCTGGGACTGATTCATCCCTGAGGGCAGGACAGATCTAGGTCCATGAGGCAGCTTTATTTTCCACACGACTTTCCTTTTCCTGTTGGAACGGAAGGTCACAGAAATAACATATTATTTCATTAGTTATTTTGCAGGGACAACCAAGGCCGAAAATACCAGTCTTCAACTATTTTGCCTGGCTTGAAACCGCCTGGTCTCTCTGACCCCATATAGTTAGGAGAAGGAAAACCTAAATCAAGCCTATACTAAGGTTCTGAACAACCACCCAGGACACATCTGCTTCCAGACGCTCTTTAGGATTCTTTTTTTTTTTTTTTAAGGCACTCACCTTATGGTCCTTTAATGTTAGCTGACTCTCCTCTCTCTGGCCCTGCTGTCATGAAAGGACAAGCATGTCTACCCATCCCTATCAATTGCTCTTGACAAGCAGCCAGCAACTGTCACAATTAGGATCTCCTTGCTGTGTCCTTGGTCAGACTTACCCCTTGGTGCAAGAAAGGCTCCACACCCTTGGATTTGGGAGAAGGACACAGCCAGACTAAAGATGCAGCGATGAACCCAGGCTTCTCAGCCTCCATCTAAAACATCCCAGGCAGAGAGATCATGTGTTTTGCTCTAAAAGTCAGAATAACTGGGTTCAGACACCATTGTTCCTACTCAAGGCTTCTTGGGGGCACCTGGGGAAGGAAGACCTCAGGCTTCCTTCCCAAAGCATTTTGCTGAGCAAAGGGAAGAGCAACTCTCGCCCCATCCTTCAGCCACCAAGGCCAGGGTCAGGCGCCAACATTGGAACCAATTGGGCTCTTTTCCTCTGAAGAGCCATTTAAACCCCAGGCACTTCATCAATGGGCCCCCTCCTGCTGCAGGAATGTGTACCTTTGACTCTCCCAGGAGTTTGAAGGGCTGTAAAGGAACAGCTGGAAGTGACCACAGACTCCGTGCACAATGAATGGAACATCATCTATGTTCTTTTGTTAACTTAAAGAGACACTGTCAAGATCTACAGGTCAAAAATAAGCCCAGACATGCGCAGATTGTTTGTTTGTTTTTATCAGATGAGTGAAATCTGATAAAAAGCACTCAAATTGCTGGGAAAAGGATGCGTTTTCTTTAGGGGGAAAAATACAACTCAATTGAGTGGGATTCACAAAGCATTTGTCTTGTGTTTCCTGGGGTGTGGGAGGCACCCAGCAGAGGCTGTGCTCGCCATGCTGACTCCCGCCCCCGGAACCTGGACCAATTCCAGAAGTTCCCGTGATGGATCCTGCCTTCTCGCAGACCAGATCCTTGCGAAGACGTGTGTGGCACAGCAAAAAAAGGCAAAAGCAAAAAAGAAAGCTGTCTGCCAAAAAGAAGCTGACAAGTTTGCGAAGGGGGTAGAATTCACTTTCAAGCTTGTGAGTGGGAGTCGCAAACAAAAGTGAATCTCCAGATTCAGAAAAAGTGTCCCATCGTAACTGAAAAAGCGAAAAAAGGGAAAAACTAAACCAAAACAAACAAACAAAAAGACTGAAACTAATGACTTGACAGTGCCCTTTTAAGAAGGATGGACCATCAAATTAAGGCAGTCGTGCAGACCATGGCAGGGTAATGAGTTCCACGTCCTCGGTGGCATGCACCGCATAAGCTTCCAGGTTGGAAAGTGGAAAAACCCAGGAGAGAGAAAGCAAGAGGCAAACCACTATTTTTTTTTTCATGCAGCTTCTCTTACACATTCACTGCAGTGTGGGGGTTTTCAAAGCTGCACATGTGCCGACGGACATTGGCTGGTGGGCGAGAATTCTGGCTGCCTCTTCCTGGGGATTGAAAAGAAAAAGACACCCAGTGAGTGAGTGGTTATACATGCGTGCAGATTAGGTAATCACACCACTCAGGCGGTGCCTGGACCTGGGGTGGGACCCAGCCTGGCTCCTGAGCTGATCCAGGTAGGCCAGCCATTTCCATCGATCTTCCCCTTCACTAACGGGCTATTTTTGAAAGCCACATCAGTGGGATACAGTATTTCTTTGGCTTTGGGGTTCCATCTCCTTCCAGGTGGCAGTTACTTTTCTGCAACATGAATCTGGCTCAGAAGGCCCCTTTTCCTCCACTTCTGACTCATTTCTTTACTCAGAGTAGCCACTCACCCTGATGTAGGCTTACCATTCTCACCCACTCACTCTCCTAGGGGAAGGTCAGTGACTTAGATCTCAACCTTGCAACTTTCAGTGACACTGTTAATTTCCCTCCAGATGCTTTCACCATAAAAACATCACTGTCACTTCACATAAAGCTTCTCTCTCTCTCTCTCTCTCTCTCTCTCTCTCTCTCTCTTTCATAGATAAAATGTTTCTAATGATGAGAGAAAGTCAAAACCTGAAGCAATTGGAGGCAACCATCACAGTGGGCAAATGACTTCAGAATCCCTGGCTAGGTATCTGCTTATAGAGCGCATCAAGTCACTGTTCCTCTGTGCTGTTGTGGGAGGAGAGATGAATGCTGGCTACCAGGACAAGGCTTATAACAGCCATGGCTCTCTAATCCTTCCATTATTCGTTCCATAAAGATAAGAGAAGGTTCTCCATGAGTCCAGTGGTTCTTCAGAAGATAGGTGAACCAGAACCATCATGCCATCCATACTTACAATCCACATAAGAAGGTTGCACGTCTTCCTAGGACAGGATTCTAGGAATAAGAGGCTAAGGGTGAGACATCAGAGGATGCTAGGGATAACAGGCATGAGCTTTGTTGAGTTGTAGAAATCTCTCATTTTAGGAAACTCTGCAGGGAGGCAGTTCCTCACAAGGACCCTTCCCACTGCCATCGAGTCGATTCTCACAGCCATGCATTTCCAAAGTTATAGCTCTTGATCAGGGTAGGTAGCCTTATCCTTCTCCCAATGAATGGCTGATGGGCTTGAACCGTCAACCTTGGGCACAGCAGTCAAAGCTTTCTTGACAACAGGGCGCCTTAAATATTTAGAAGTGTTCTCTATGAGTCAGCATTGACCACCTACCATAAGTCCTGTTGATAAGTATTTAGTATCAAACCAAAGAAACAACAATACCACCAGGCAGTCATTGACCTTTTCCATTTTTTCTACATTTCCCCCCACCAATGTGGAAGAGTGAATATCCAGTAGAGAATGGAAGAAGAAAAATTTCAGGTTCTTATCTTGCCTATTCCTAGTCTAAGATTTTCAGGTCTGTCAGATGTTGGGCAGGAGAGATCAGACTATGTAATCTGAGATAATACTATTACACTGGACTAGGTTATTTTAGACCTGAAAACAAGGCTTCTTAGTGCACAGAAGTAGGAAAGATTTGCAATAAGAATACAAAAGGTAACAGAAGAAAATGAAAATCGACCAATATTTGTGTTTCCACCAAGTTTGGGTTATTTTATTTGCAAGTAAGAAGTGCATTACCCACTCATAAGCATTTGCGAGCCCTATCCAGAGAAAAGAACTTGTGACACGTTGAGATGAGTACATTTCTATCACAGTAGTCCACTGATATACAAAGATTAGGCAAAGAGATAAGGTTTTCTTCTAAATTTGACCAAGTAATATGTCCTTGATAGTCAGTCTATGCACCTGGAAATCACAAAGATCATTTTTAAGAAATGGAACATGAGATGACTAAGATGAAAGGTACAACATTTATAAATTTAAATGAGGTTATCAGAAAGAAAGACGGTCTTATCTGGGAATTTTTATAAAATGCCTTTCTTTTAGAAGAAATTGAAATTATGTTTCAAGTTTTTGGCTTTCGGCTTCAAAGACAAGAGTGTAGCTTCTTCAATCTTTTCATGGGCCTGGGAACCATGCAGTTAGGGAAGGTCCCCTGCTCAGAAGCAATCTATACTAGGACTTATGTACTCTGTAACTCTCCTGATGGAATTAATCATATATCTTTCAATTTGTAAATTATGCAAGTGACATCCAAAGGGCAGGAGAGCAGGCCCTGGGGATTCGGAGCTACTTCTCTTTGGAATGATACTGGGGATTAAAGAACACTGCTGTGTTTCCTTTGTGGTTTTCAGCCATATGACCATTAAGCTGCCTATGATAACAATAAACCAACCGTTCTTAACCGGTGGGTCTTGGCCCCTTTGGGGGTTGAACAATTCTTTCACAGGGGTCACTGTATTCATAACAATAGTAAAATTAAAGTTATGAAGTAGTAAAGAAAATACTATTATGGGTGGGGGTGGGGGCGGGTGTCACCACAACATGAGGACCTGTATTAATGGGTCATAACATTGGGAAGGTTGAGAACCACTGCATCGAAGCAATCCTAAAGCCACTAAGATGAATCCTTATGGAGATGGTTAAAAAATTATATCATCTCCTTCTTGGCTCCTTTCTTTAGTGTGTGACTCTCATTTTACGATGAAGTAAAAGAAATGTAAACAATCCATCTTGACAGTCTTGCTTGCTATGCAAGGAGTTGTGAAGAGACAATGCCTTGTAAAACCCTGATGTCAGGATGACCATTATACCAGTTGTATAAAACCCAAGGGACCGTTCTTGACTTCAGGATATTTTTAGCAATAGTAAAATCACATTTTCAACCAACCAGTGATCAGGCAAGCCAGAGTAAAGCTTGGAGGGGAAGATCAGCATATGGGGGCTTGTCAAATAAAGTTCCAAATCTGTGCTTCAATCTTTTGGCAGTAAGTATGGATTTAAAGAAAGCCAAGAAGTTTAGTTCGAAAATTTTCCTTCAATTTCCCCTGAAATGTGTAAGGCTTTTAAATACTATATATTCTCATGTATAAGCTGAGTTTTTCAGTACCTTTTTAGTGCAGTTTTTGTAGTAAAATTAGGTGCCTTGACTGATACACGGTTTGACTTATACTCGAGTATATATGGTAGTCACTAGTCATCATGATGCCATGTGCCTGGTATTTGTGTCATGTTCACGTTGCTGCCCATGGTTCGAAGAGCAAGCCTTTGTGTAAGGTGCTTTCTTCCTCTTCCTCTAGTCATCGCACATGACTTTGTTTAATGTGCTATATTATGAAAATTGGGTCACCCAAAGGCCAATACCAATGCAGGGGTTTCTTGTTTATATGACCTTGAGACGTTGTTGCACACAAGCTTTACTCAGGATCACCTCTTTCAGGCTTGATTATGTTCATCCTCCAGGATTGCTGAAGTAGTATTATGAAAATGCTTCCAAAGAGAAAAGTGGTCTCTCAGGTAAAATCATTACTGCAATTACTGTTAGGTACTGCTGAGTTGATTCAGACTCGGAGGTGGCCATGTGACAGAGTAGAACTGCCTTGTTGGGATTCAAAGTTGCAGTCTGTTTTATTTTACAAACTGTGAAATGGGAGAAATTTTCAGAGTAGATTATTAGTTTTAAATTCAACAACATTTTGCTTCCTCTAATTGATGACAATTCTATTAATGTACCCTCATTTCCTGTTTCCCTTACTCCTTCCTTCCTAACCCTAAAGAACTTTGTCTTTGGGTAAATATTGCTCATTTGATCTAAACTGGTTGACTGTCCTAAAACGTAAGTGCCTTACCAATTTTATTCTTCCCCTTATAGATCTGTGCATCTCTTGGATGACAATTGAGCTTCAGATCCAGATATGAAGGGAAACCAAAAGCCATAAACTTTCGGGTTTCCATAGGCTCTGTTGGTTCAATGATCCTGGTCTCTTCTATGACTTTGTTCTTTTTTTGTCTACTATTGTATGCAGAACCTTCTTATGTGATCCTTTTCTGAGCAATTGATAGTGGTAACAGGAACCAACTAATTTTTCTGAGCATGGTCATGTAGATGATGCTCGTGCAGTCTGTCAGTCCATTTGACTAATTATTTCCATGTGTCCATGATTTTATTGGGGGGGGGGCTCATGCAGCTCTAATCATAATATACACATATATACTTTATGTCAGTTTTTACATCTTTTTTGGAGGGGAGATCCTACAACTCTTTTTTAAAAAATCCTTTTATTGGGGGCTCATAAAACTCTTATCACAATCCATACATAAGTCCATCGTGTGTCAAGCACATCTGTACATCCACTGCCCTCATCATTCTCATAACATTTGCCTTCTGTATAAGCCCTTGGCCTTGACATCTCATTTGTTCTCCCCTTCCCCACTCTCTCCCCCCTCCACTCACCCTTGATAATTTAGAAATTATTATTCTTTGTCATATCTTACAGTGTCGGATGTCACCACTCTTTTCTTCTCTGGTTAGAGAGAAACCAATCTTTGCACCTTAGCTGACTGCTTACAGCTTTTCCAGAACTCAGCTGCTCCTTACCAAGGTGGGATGCAGAACCTTGTGTTTTTGTTTGTTTTGTTTTGTTTTTGCAAACTATGTCATTAGACTTCCACCTTTAAAGGAACTCATTGCTCTGCAGTTTCTTCTAGAGTGCCTGAGCAAATTGCAGCCGAGACCTTTTCAGTTAGTAGCAGACAATCTAACCACTGGTCTTTCAGGATTCTTTTCCACTGCCTGTTAGTCCATTATATTGAAATATGGAGAAGAATAGGTACACAGCCAGGTGCTTAAGTCTCAGCAGATAGCTAGACTAATTGATAAGACCCCACACTTCTTTTTATTTTACTCATGGATTTCAGTCACTTTCCTTACTCAGGAATTTCAATAACTTCCTGGAGAACAGTAGCTGAATTATGTTTACTCTCTCTCAGGGTTTATTTTTGCAGGCAACTTTCATGACACTGAGTGACTTTGTCAGGAGCAGGTTAAGGCTGGGTATACAGTGAGATGAGCTGTCTTCCTGAAGCTGCATGTCCATGGTTGGGTTGGAGGTGAGTCTACTTTTAGCAGAGAGAAAAATCGTCTGTACCCTTCCAGATGGCTGGTCTTAAGGATATATAAATCTCACCAGGGGATAGGAATGTGTCAGCTGTCCAGAGTCATCACAGAGAATGACAGCAACTACTCAAGATCATTTTGCCAGAGTATGGTCTATTTTTGGTTTGTTTTATTATAGACAAGTACAAGCATGTGTTTCTCTAATTGCTTTCTAAAGTCATGTGTATTTTTTATTATCTGAATTTTAGTGTTTATTTCTCGGCACCTGTTTACTGGAGTGGAGAATGGACCCCTGGCTGGGTGTGTACATGCTCTGTGAAATAGTAGCTTTTTCTGATCCTTCTTTTAACGCATGGACATCTAACAAGTAGTTCTTCATAGGGATATGTAAGGAAGAGAGTCCATGAGTGTGTGTAGATGTACAATATTTCTCTATTCATAAATTCTTAGTTATCCAGATACCTAAGCTAAGAGAAACTACCTAATATTTCTAAGAGTCTCAAGAATAATTGTATAGAATTGAATTTAATCACCATCACTGATTTGTCAAACATCAACAAGTTGCATTGTTAAGAGTTCCCATCTTTTGAAACCATTGAAGTTCTTTCTGAAGGCTCTGTAGATTATTTTCAATATTCTTCCCTCTTATTTTTTAGGTTCACATTTGGCCATTTCCCATCAATATTTCTGTAATTTTGTAGCAGTACTCTTTTGCTTATTTTTTTACTTTAATAATTTTATTGGGGGCTCATACATTGCTTTTCACAATACATAGCTACATACTGTGCCAAGCACCTTCCCATGCCTGCTTCCCAAATATCTGCTTTTCTACTCTGGCCCTTGATATCAGCTTCTCATCCTTCCCCCTCCATTCCTGTTCTTTCCTCCTCCCCAGGCCTCATTACTTTATAAATTATTATTGTTTTGTCATATCTTACACTGCCTAACATGTCCCCTTGCCCTTCTGATGCCCATCCTCCAGATAGAAGGACATCTGTAGATCACCACGGTTGGCTTCCTCTCTCCACCCCACCTTCCCTCCACCCATCTGTTAACTCCATTCTCACCACTGGTCCTGAGGGGTGCGTCCACCCTAGGTTCTCTGTATTTCCAGTTTTCATCCCTACCAGTGTACCTCCTCCACACTTTAGCCGGATTTGTAAGGTTAGGATTGGGACCATGACAGTTGGGGGGAGGAAGCCTTCAGGAACAAGAGGAAAGTCATATGCTTCATCACTACCTCACTGCACCTTGACTGGCCTGTTTCCTCCCTGCAACGCCTCATTAAGGGGGTGTCCAATTACCCACCAGTGGGCCGTAAGTCCCCACCCTGCTCTCCCCCTCATTCATAATTGATGTGATTCTTGTTCTTTGATGTTTGATATCTGAGAGAAAGGGGCCACCGATCACAGTGCTCGATCAACAGATAACCATACACCCCTCTCCAGGGGAATGAACAACAGAAAACCTGGGGGAAGAGAAACATTGGTCAGTGTGAGAGATAAAAATAATAACAATGTACAATCTATCAGGGGGTTATAAAGGTGAGGGAAGGGGGAAGAAAAAAACCTAATATCAGGGGCTCAATAGAAAGTAAATGTCCAGAAAAGAATGTGGGCAATATATGTACAAACATGCTTGATTCAATTGATGCATGGATTGTGGTAAGAGTGATATGAGTCCCCAATAAAATGATTTTTAAAAAGATAATAGTGGATATGTATCAGCATCTAGCATATTTGAAAACCTATCCAACATGCACTATTCCTAGTATGATGAAGCAATACATGCTACTGTTTAGCATATGACATTTTACCTACAGCGCATCATTCTACATTTCCAGTCAGCATTTCTACACAATAGTGTGATGATAAGAGCACTATAGTTTATTCACTTAAACCAAATTGAATAAATTAAATATCACACTGAAAATATTTCCCCATTTTTGATCATTTAGATGTTTTCTATGCTTTTCTACTTCAAGCAATGCTTTGATAAACATAGAGTCTCCTTGCACACATCTGAGAGTTTTTTTTAATGGTATGTGTAGTCCAGGGTCTAGGATACTGAGAAAAAGAATTGGTGGATTTTAAAGAAATTTTATGAACAGAAAATTTCCAGGAGGCAGAAGAAAGTATTAGATCGAGATATGCAAAGACCGAGAGTTCTCGTTGGTAAGCGACACTCTGACCCACAGTGACCCGGGGTACAGCAGAAGGAAACTCTGCCTAGTCTTGCACCACCCTCACCGCTGCTCCTATGCCTGAGCCCATCGATGCAGCCACTATGTCCATCCAGCTCCTTGAGGATCTCCCTCTTATTTGCTGCCCCTCCACTATACCAAACATGATGCCCTTCTCCTGGGACTGGTCTCTCCTGACAATTTGTCCAATTTACTTAGGACAAAATCTTGCCATCCTTGCCTCTGGCCTTACTTATGTCAATACAGATCGGGTTGTTTTCAGAATCCATGGTACTTCTGACATCCTTCGCAGCACCACAAATCAAATGCATCAATTTTCCCACAGTTTTCCTTTTCCAGTGGCCAACTTTCACACGCATTGGATGCAATGGAGAATACCATGTCTTGGATCAGGCTCACCTTCATCCTCAAGACAACATCATTGAGAATAATAGACAGACCTTGAGTTAGAAAACCCCAAAGGAAGAACACACTCTATGTATCTTACATTGAAAGAAGTAGAGGGAGGAAAGGCACACCCTAAGTTACAATGTTGAAGTTTCAATGCAAAAAACATCAAAAGAAAACAAAATAAATTGGGCCCCAACCATCTTATGAGGTAGTGTATAGTCAAAAACAAATGGTACTGAAAGAAAAGCCCAATGTGCACTGAAGGCATTAGCAAAAAACAAGGCTCCAGAATTGATGGAACACCAATCAAACAGCTTCAATAATCTGATGAAACACTGAAAGCACACCTCTTTGTCAGAAACTTTGGAGGGCAGCTCCCTG
The DNA here is from genome assembly GCA_004026705.1 of Nesogale talazaci. Taxonomy (NCBI): domain Eukaryota; kingdom Metazoa; phylum Chordata; class Mammalia; order Afrosoricida; family Tenrecidae; genus Nesogale; species Nesogale talazaci. Next base: position 185,506 of record PVJH01001385.1, on the reverse strand, counting down.
GCCAAGAGAGTGGAAGAAATCGTCATGTATAGCCACTGTAAAGAAAGATGACACAACAGAATGTGGAATGTGTGTTGTGCTAACTACTATTTCCTGCTTTTGTACATCAGCTCTAATATTCCTTCCGATGGGTACACAAAACTCAGAAAATATTCATGACTAAATGGTATATTATTAACAGATGACAATGTAAGTGGAAAATGCTCGATAGACTTGTTCATTGGGTCATTTTACAAAGTTCTCTCAGGGCTGTAAAGGACGTGTCCAAAGAACATACCATTCTACCATAAGCTTTAACCCAAAGGCATTCAGCTCAAGCTCTGGAGGCCAACAAATCCAACTTCCCTAATTAAGTGTCCAGAAGCACTCCACTCCACAAGTCAGCCTTTGGCGCAAAGCACCCTGCTTGCTCATTGGGCTGGGAAACCCACCTCTCTCTTTCATGCTCTGGCTCCTGCTTTAGCTGCTGCTGCTCCTCTGATGTCACAGCTGTCCTGCTGTTTTCTGGATCCAAGAGGTTCACTGTGCAGGAGTCTTAGGGTCCAGAGGATGAATTCCACTCTTGGCTCTTGTTGGTAATGAAATTACCACTCCTGCTTCCCAAAGGACTCATTTTATTCAAAGAACAAGCTGGCACTACAGTGAATCTTGTTCCCAATTACCTACAGGTGAATTCTTTCTATATCTTACCCCATCTTTTTAACCAGACTGATGCAGGAAAAGGTTGTTTGGTGGGAGTTAGAGATTTTGTCTAGAACTGTCACATTAAATAAATCACTGCTCCTATAGAAAGCTTCAAAAAATACCATTAATAGCACAAGTAAGTAAATTTTTGCTGAAGATCATTCAACAATGATACATTGACAAGTAACTTCCAGAGGTTCAGGCCATATTCAGAAGAGAATGTGGTATAAGGGATATAGATGTTGATAACAGGTGGAGTTGGGCTGAAATCAGAGAAAAACAAGAAAGATGTCTAATTGTGTTTTATTGCCTGTTACACAGGGATCAAGAGTTGTGGAAATACTGACTTTTTGGCAGTGAGTTTGGTTTGGTTGGTTTTGGCCCATGTCATGGTGTTTTCAATTGTTTCATATATGTGAAAGTTGGACATTGGATAAAGACAACTAAGGTAAAATTAATGAATTATGACACTAGGATTATTGGTATTTCTTTTATAACTATCTCTACAGAAATGTTAAATTGACATAATGAAACTGCACATTTTCTTATAAAACAACTTACTTTATTTAAAAACAACATGCCCTATATACTCATATATATAAGCTGAGTTTTCCAGCACATTTTTAATGTTGTTTTTGTGGTAAAATTAGGTGCTTCAGCTGATATTTGGGTCAGTTCATACTTGAGTATAAATGGTGATTTAGAAAACATAATTATACTTGATTAACTTATAAATGAAACCATGTAATGGTATATATATTTGTATGGAGTGTATACTATTTAACATGAACAACATTTGAGATATTGAGTTTGACTTATCTTAAGGGTCAGTTGGATCAGTCAGTATGACAATTCCTATATCTGCATTGTTTGTCTTTATATTTAATGTTCACTGTCTGAGAACTTTTGGACTCTGTGTATATTTAGAACTTATGTAATGCTTTCATGCAAGGATTAATACTCAATTTACATTTTTGTTACATTGATTCCTATCCTTAGAATTAGCTATATCAGACAGAGGAGTTCAAGATTAGAAGGCTTCAAAGAACATGAATTTGGATATAAATTTGTTACATTAAATGTGTAAAGGTCAGCATAAATGGTAGGAGGTAAATGCAAACAGTTTTTGTCATTTTCATTGGGCAAATCAAAATGACATATCCCATAAACCTGGTGTTAATTATGGTACTGCAAAAGAATATTGTAAGTGCTATGGACTGCTTAAAGAACAGACAAATCTGTCTTAGAAGTACAGCCAGAAAGTCCTTTGGACAAGTTGTCAGGAGAGATCTGTCCCTAGGAAATGACATAATGCTTGGTAAAGTGGAAGGGCAGTCAAAGAACGGATGAGCTTCAAGGAGATGGATGAAGGCAGTGCCTGGGACAAGGGGCCTACACATGACCATTGTGTAGGTTCAGAAAGAGTGTGATTCTACTGTTCATAAGGTCCCTATCAGTGGAAACTGACTTGATGGCTTGTACCAACAATAGAGCCCACCCCCTGCACCTATGGGTTCCTGAGACTGTAACTATTTGTGGGAGTAGAAAACCAAGCCTTTCTCTCTCAGAGATGCTGGAGGTTTTGAATTGCTGATGATTCGATTGTGTTTGTAGCAAGACAGGTCTCTCCCATGACCATATATTCTATTTGTCAAAGGTTTTGGCTTACACAAGGTCAAGTCAAAGTGTAATATCCCTAAGCTCCTGGATATACATGCACAGATATATTCCAAACAAAGTGTGCTTAAACCTATATCTGCAGTCAGAAGATGACTGTAGACTATTCCATTCATATAGTTGTCTTAATGCCTTTTAGGTACCTTAAAAAAAGAAAGGGGAGGGGACTAAAGCTCCAATCAAACAGTGGCTTCTAAATGTCTGATAAACCAGTTGATTCAAGCCATAGGAGTCATTGAAGACAAGGAGGATTCCAGAACACTTAAGTGTGCTCACTGTATTTAGAACAAGAGGCAAATCTTTCTAATAGAACCAGGGTTTAAAATCAGGAAACACACAGGGGTGTTGTATTATTTACCAATCTGTACGCTGAGCAAACAATCTGTGGAGGTGGGTTCTATAAAGAAGACTATGGTACTCATGGTTGGAGGGCGATTCTTTAACAGTCTTTGATGTACAGATAACATACTGCAGGCTAACAGCCCGGAGGACTCGAAGCACAGCCTTCAGTATGGCTCACAATTCCACAGAAAAGGAATAGAGTCTCCACCATTGGCCCAATAAACAGCATCATGATAACTGGATAAAAATGAAATTGTCAAAGATTTCATTATACTTGGTTTCACAATCAATGACCCTCCTGCAAGCAGCAGTAAGAAATGAAACAGCATATTGTATTGGGTTATTCTGCTTCAAAATACCTCTTAAAGTGTTAAGTAGACAAGATGGCACCTTGAGGTTTAAGGTACAACTGACCCCAAAGCCAGACATTTCTTTTTCAATTGTGTCAGATACATGTGAAAGCTGGATGACGAATGAAGAAGACTTGAGAAGAATGGGTGCATTTGAATTACACGGTTGGTGGAGAATATTTACAGTACTATGGACTGAATAAAGAACAAACAAACCTATTCTGGAGGAAATAAAGCTTGGATGTGCTGCAAAAGTGAGACAATTCGTTGCCATGTTTTGAACATGTTATCGAGAAAGACCAGTTCACAGAAAAGGAAGGACATCATGCCTGGTAAAACAAAGGGTCATTAAAAAAGAAGTCCCAATAATGGGATTGACAGAATGACTACAATATTGAGTTTAAACATAGCAATTGGAAGGATGAACTTGGCTGCACATGGTTTTCTTCTTTTTCTAGGGTCTAGGGTTGGAACTGATCTATGGTCACCTAAGAACACCATTTTGTAGCAATACTTCTTTATGTATCCCAATGTTTTCATCTTAGATCCATTCAACTTCTAACATTCAGCAAATGCTTTGAGAGTGAAATTGGGCTTGTGTTAAGTAGCTCTTGCCACTTGTGTTCTCTCTCCAATCCCCTATGACAAGATCTTTTCTATATACTCTTCTCCCTCTCTTGCTTCTCTGACTGGATATCCAAGACTGGATAACTCTTACCAGGGCCCAAATTGGCAGGTGTCCCACGAGCAAAGCAACGGTCCACTATCTGCTCATTTTTCAGTTCTGCTTTCTTTGAAATTAGAGTCTTCAACAGATAGCTTTTCTACTTTTTGTTCTTCCTTCTCTTTCTTTTTATTAGGAGCCAGTCCAGACATCACAGGAGTCCATCATTCAATCACATTAGGCAGACAGCTTTTTAAAAAAACATCTAAGTTTTGCTTTTCCTGTTGCTTTTAGATAGTACTTCCATGCTTAGCCATTTGCATCATTTAGGGAACTCCCACACTCGGGAGGCCATATCTCATATTCTTTGAGCCAGGAATCTTCTGTTTTTGTGGATAATCCTTTTTGTTGGTACTTCAGCACTTAGACATGTTTGCCATCAAATGACTCTGATTTTCCACACTATATAGGTCATCATCTTAAGTGTATGTATGTAGCATCTAGGTCATATTTTTCACTAAATGTCACCTTAATGTCCTTGTACTTGGTCCAATTTTTGCAAATAATGAGAACAAATATAAATTTTCACTCACACTAGATTACCGCTAAAAATGAAGGAAATGTTAAAAATATTATGATAAAGATATAAATGGGTACTCTGTGAGGCATATGAAGACATATGTTCACTTATTTATAGAAAATGTTAGATGAATGGTTGAATAAATAGAATGGGTATGGTAAGATATTTTTAATAAGGAAACAAGCCGTAAATAGATCTGAGCTTCTCAATCATTTCGATCATCTCGAGAAAATGATTATATTTATTATTGCATATTGGACAGCATGAAAACTTCAATAAAAAGTCTTACATATGTGTATAATAATTTTGATATCTGTAAAGTATTAATGATTCTCTCTGTATTGTAGTAGAATCTTTGTTAACTGCAGAAACTAAAAAATATTTTCCAAATTCTCCATAGTAATTGTGTATAATTATATATGTATAACTTTTGAAATGGTAAAGACGATCCTTGTTATTTACAGAAAGAGATTATCAGAGTATATACTACGGAGGTGCTCAAAAGGCGAAGAGCTTTCATGAGCTGAATTGACCCAGTGGCTGCAAACATGGGCTCGGATGAACAACGATGATGAGGCTGGTGAGTGGGATCTGTGTTGCTCTGTCTTCCTGTGAGTTAGAGTTGGTTTCATGGCACCTAACACCAGCAACACACACAGGAGTAACAATTCCTTTCCTCTTAGCCTCCTTCTAATCCACTAAGACAGAGTATGCACACTGACTGTGAGTACGTTTTCTTTTGAGGCTGAAAAGGATATAATGTCAAAATTCTAAACCATGCTTACAATGATGTGGGGAATGACTAAAGAAGGGGATCAAACAGGCACCGTGGAGTTTAGCAATTCATCCTAATGTTTTATTATTTTTTTTTTTTGGTTTTCTTGGGTTTTCTTTGGTTTTCACTGCCCTCTGGTGGGAGTGGGAGGCCCAGCCTTGCTCCTAGAGAACTGCTGCTGGATTTGAAGCACCAAGCCAGTGAGCCGCAGTCCAGCACTCAACCACTACGCCACTGGGGCTCAGCCCCCTAAAGTTTTATTTTAACCAGTACTGAAGTGTTATTTCATAATTTTATTATAAAGTAGTTTCATCTTAATACTGCAAATAAACAATGGTTTACTGAATCTGGATTTTAAGAATTTATGTTCACATATAGGTATCTTGACTCATTAGAATATAAAAGCTCAAAATTTTAAAATAAGTAACTGGAATTACACAAAAAGGAAAAACCCATTGTGTTGATGTCATAAAATGTTTAGGTACCAAACTACAAAATGAGACTTTTTATTATTTTAGTCTAATTTTAAAAGGAAAGAGAAAAGGATGATGAAGATAAATTTTCAAAAAGATAAAGATATTTACAATTAAATCATATCCAAAATAAATTACTACTTCAGAAAGAAATTTAAAGTTGAAAATGAACGGTATACTGACAACTAAAATGTATTTAGATACTTAAATTTAGAATTTTGTGAATTTTCTGAAATCCTTGACCATAGCACCAACCTCAATGTTAGATAAACATTTCCATTATATTTATTTTGTTCTATAATTTCTCTGTAAGTAGAGGCATTGATAGCCTTAAGCTATCTTCATCAAACCTGAAGAGGAATAAAATAAGCAGTTATCTTACAAATCTTTATATTACTAGAATAGTCACCATAGCCCTAAAAGAAATCTTAGTCATGTCAAAGCATATTGAGAAACAGGAAGGAGAAAGTTGGTATAGGAATCTTCTGATTCCAACTACAGGAGAAGATGACAATTCACACTAAGTTAAGCTTCCACCGCAATTGGATTACTATCTAAAGAAAAAACATATGTAAAAGTATAAATAATTGTTGATAGTGTAAAACAATTGTAATTAAGGAGTCTTACTGGTGGATGGACTGCTGACTGCGAAGGCCACCGTTTGAAACCCCCAGTTATGCTGCAGAGGAAAAATGAGGCTTCCTACTTCCTTGAAGGGTTACGCTCTCAGAAACCCCCAGGGGCAGTTATATCCAGCCTTATAGGGTTGCTATGCGTGAACTCCTTGGTGGTGACAAAATAAATCATTTGAAAACATGAACAGAAATGAGAAAGTCCTGATTTAAATTTGGGAGAGAAAGAAGGTGAGAACAGGAAGGAAAGAGAAATGGTCCCTGAAGGAGATCCCATCGTGACTCTAAAAGCAGAAACAAACTCAGTGCTCTCAAGTCGGTGCTGACGCTCGGTGACCCTAAAGGACAGGGTAGAACTGCACCTGCGAGTTTCTGAGAATGAATCTCTTTACAGGAGCAGGAAGTCTCATGTTGCTCTTGGATCAACTGGAAATTTGGAGCCGCTGACCATGGAGTTGGCAGCCCGGCGCACAATCTATCACTGTCAGGGCTCCTCTTTAAGAGCAGACAAACATATTTCAACTCTATCATGTCAAATGCAAGTCGTAAGATGAAATCTTTACACAATTCAATTTGATAAAATGACTAAGTGCCAAGGAGTAATAGAAGATCTAAATAGCCCTGAAATCTGTGAAAGGTAAGTGAACAACTGGTGACTGGCAACAGATGGCAAGCAACCAAACCAGTCATATAGAAATTATTTAATGATAAATTTTTCAAAGAAGTATTAACACCAATCCTTTAGAAAATCTTTTCAGAAATTAGGAAGAGAGTACTTTTCAACTTGTAAAACAGCGCAACTCTGATATAAAAAACAGGCAAAGTGATTAAAAATGAAATACAGTGCACTGTTTCCCATAAATAAAAATGCAGAAGTCTTTAATGATTTATTAACTACTGAAATTTAAGAACACTTGTGCATGCATGGGCAGTGGGCCTGTACTCAGTACAAGAACACTTGTATCACCATCAGGACTAGTAATTCTGCAGTCCGAAATGCTCACCTTCCCAACATGATCACTGAGGACAAGGCAGGTGCATAAACAAATGTGGTGAAGAAAGCTGATGGTTCCTGGCTATCAAAAGATGTGGTGCCGGGGGTCTTAAAGGTTTGTGGTTAAACAAGTGACCATCTAGCTGAGAAACAACAAAGCCCACGTGAAAGAAACAGTTATGAGGGTGGTGAGGAGCACAGCCGTCATTCTGTTGTACACAGGTTGTTTCGTGCTGGAACCTACTCAGTGGCATGAGTGGTTGCTGTGTCCTATTAAATGAATTTTGACTCGCAGTGGTGTGATAGGACCTAAGAGTAGAACTGTGATGGGTAGGTTTGTTATGCCAACATGGCCACAGAAGATTGGTGGGTCTGTTGTGATGGCACAGCCAATGAACACGTGGGATGAATTGAAGGGCAGATATAGGAGGGGGTTGGCAAGTCCAGCCCTCTCTCTTGTTTTTCCAGATCTTCAGGCCAGAGAGCTGCCTTGTTCGTCCTGTGCCTCAACCTCCAAGCAACACTACCCATGGGACACCTAATCGTGGACTGTGTTACTGTGAGTTGGGGATCCTTCAAGCCCTACTTCGCCACGCTTCTGGGATATACATTTTTTGAGCTGGGGACTGATGGACACTGTTATCTGGCTGACTGTTGGTGACACTTGGTGACTGTTGGTGACACTTTGCTCTGCCGTTTGCTGCCTGTAACCAGATAGCTTGGATTGCTCTACAGAGGACTCCAGTCTTCTAGTTGCCTCATGCAAGTGAGTTGCACCGAACAATCTGTATTGCTTAATAGTTAACTTTTTCTCTTTTTATCTTATATATCTTTCTCAATATATTAATATATAAAAAAGCATTACTAGTGTCCTGAATTTTATTTCTCTAAGAGAACCCTGCATGACACAAGAACTAACTGTCCCATAGAGTTTCCAAAACTGTAACTCACTATTGAAGCAGAGTGTCACATTTTTCTCCCATAGAGCGCCTGGTGGATTCAAACTGCTGACTTGCTATTAGCAACTAAGGACTTAACAACTGTGCAACCAGAAAGCCTACCCTGGATTTTAAAAAACAAAAATCCCTTCCAAGAGACTCTGAAACTATTCTGAAGTACAATTCTGTCAGTCAAAGGATAATGTCCACACCTAGAAGACAGACCACCCAGTATTACTGTCATTCCAATTTAGACACCACCTGACAATGCCAAAGATGAGTGACTTGAAGATATTTACCAAATTCTGCAGACTGAATGTAATCATACATGCAATCGATGTGATTGGCCTTTATAGATGATTATAAAGTAAACATTGGAAACAAAAAAGAATGATAGATATTTAGAAACTATAATCTTGGTGTTAGAAATCATGCTCGGGATCCAAGGTAGAATTGATGAACTATTCATTCCAAAGATCTTTTATCTTTTATAACCCGAATTATACATAGGGACCTAGCCAGATGAAGTGCATAGGAATAAAATCTACTACAGGAGATGATAAAGAAGCACAATATCATCAGTCAGGAAAGTCCATGAAAACCCTGCATGCATTGCTCAAATGCAAGCTAGAGAAAACTAATGGAAATCTATGAAAGCAAAAATACAACTTTGAGTACATCCCACATTTATTTATTTAGAGGCTATTTTAAGAACACTTTTGACACATCAGACACTAATGAGATAAGAGAAGAGTTGTGGGATGACATTAAGAACGTCCAACATGAAGAATGCAAGATGTCATTAAAATACAGGAAGGAAAAGATCAAAGGGAATGTCTGAAGAAACACTGAACTTGCTCCTGAACACAGAATAGCTAAAGCAAACGGAAGCGGTGATGAAGTAAAGAGCTGAAAAGAAAAGCTCCAAAGGAAAACTGATAAAGCGTTGTAACAAAATGTGTAAAGACTTGAAGTTAAAGCCAGAGGGAAGAACATGCCCAGCATATCTCAAAGGGAAAGAATTGAAGAAAAACCCAAGCTTACAAAAAGATATTTACTTGTGTTTTATGGAATTTGCAAAGGCATTTGACTATAACCCTAACAAACTGTAGAAAGTCTTGAGGAGCATAGAAATTCTAGAACACTTCATGGTGCTCAGGTGAAGCTGGACAAGGTCAAAAAAGATGTGGGGACAGAACAAGGGACAACTGCCCGGATGAAAATCACGAAAGGTGTGCATGACAGTTGTGTCTTCTAACTATACTTATTCTGTGTGTGTGCTGAGTAAATAACCAGAGAAGCCAGACCATCTAAAGAAGAGTGCCGCACTAGGACTGCAGGAGGCTTGTTAACAGTTTGTGGAATGCAGATGACACAGTCTTGCTTCCTGAAAGTAGAAGAGGACTTGACTATTTTCTGATTAAAGTAAGGATTGAAGACTTCAGTATAAATTGCAAATAAATATAAAGAAAAGCAAAATCCTCACTAAACCAACAGGAAACAACATGATAAACCGAGAAAAGATTGAAGCTGTCAAGGATTTCTTCTTATTTGGACCCATAGTTAATTTTCATGGAAGCTGTAGTTGAGAGATCACATGATGTATTGCTTTTGGTAAATCGGGTGCACCACCCCTCACTAGAGGATTGAATAGTCAGGATATTACTTTGAGGACTAAGGTATTCTGACCCAAGCCACATTTTTTCCTACTGTCTCATATACATGTGAAGATTGGGCATTAAATAAGGAAGACCGAAAACAATCAATATATGTGAATTATGGTACTGGTAAAGAATATTGAAAGTGCCAATGGATGGTCAAAAGAACAAAGAAATCTGTTTTGAAAAACATATAGCCAGGATTCTCTTTAGAGGCAAGGATGGTGAGGATTTATCATACATTCTTTGGACTTGTTATCAGGAGAGATCAGTCCCTAAAGGAGGGTATTGCATTTGGTAAAGTAAAGGTTCATCAAAATAGAGGAAGATCCCAGACAAGATGGACCGATGGACTGAAACTTCAGAACAATTGCGCTGATGACTCGGGACATGAGGGTGTTTTGTTGCATTCTGCACCCAGTAGATGAGACAGAGCAGCTTGACAGTATGTAACTGCAACCAGAACTACAACTACAAGGAAATGACCAGATTGTAATTGGGACGTCATTGACTGGGGGGAGGAGGGTGTGGTTGATAAAAAATTTGGTCTATATGGAGCAGCAAAAATGTTTATAGACTGCAAGAGTAGTATTGTAATATATTTATTTTAATCTTAAAATGCTGCATGACATTGTTAAATTGTTAAAAAAAAAAAGCGGGACATCTGGTCCCCCTCAACATGAGAAGATATCCTAAGGTGCAGAAATCATCAAAAGAAAACAGAAGGAATAGATAGAGTCAGTCTGTCAAAAAGAATTGGTCAATGTTCAACCATTTGAAAAGGTAACATATGATCAAGAACTGATGGTACTGAAGGAAGGAGTCCAAGCTGCGTATCAAGTATTATCATCAAACACTATTACAGGAATTGGTAGATTACTAATTAAAATATTTCAATAACCTGATGCAATTGTGGAAACATTCACTGGCCTATGCCAAGAAATTTGGAAAACAGGTATTGTACGTGGCCAACAGACTGAGAGAGATCCATAATCTACGGAGTACAGAAATAATTGAATGATCTCATTAATATTACATAAAAGTGAAGTTTTGCGGCAGGTAATTAAAAAACTGCTGTTGTAGTACTCTGACAGGGGGCAGCCAAAATTCAAATTGGACTCCGAAGTTATGGATGAAAGAATATCATTGCTGCTATCAGATGTGTTTTGGCTGAGAGAGGGAAAATTAGGAGGATGTTCATTTGTGTTCTGTTGACTATTCAAAGGCATCCAACTGTGAAAATCATAACAAACTATGAATGACATTCTAAAGCATAAAAATTCTGGAACATCTCACTGTGCTTATACGTAATGTACTTAAATGGAAAGGCAGTTCAAAGAACAGAACAAAGGTTCTGAATGGATGAGCATAAGGAAATGTGTGCGAGAGTATATTCTTTCATCATACTTATTTAATCTGAATCCTAACCAAATAATGTGAGACATCAAACTGTATGAAAAATGTGGCATTTGTACTAGAGGAAATTACTTTTCCTGTGACATGGAGAGGATATAAACCTTTCTTGATGAAAGATTTTTTTTAGGTGCCATCAAATTGGTTCAGACTCAAAACAACACTATGGACAACAGAACAGAACACTGCTCGGTCCTGAAAAATTTTCCTGTACCTGAGCCCATCATCACCTACTGTGTCAATTCACCTTGTTGAGTGTCTTCTTTTTTACCTCCGTAACTCTACTTTACCAAGCATGATGAATTTTTCAGGGACTGATCGCCCTGAGAGTCTCACCATCCTTGTTTCAAAGGAGCATACTGGCTGGTCTTCATCCAAGACAGGTTTATTTATTTTTTTGGCAGCTAGTGGTATTTTCAATATTCTTTGCCAGTACCATAATTAAAATGCATCAATTCTTCTTCAGTTTTCCTTATTAAATGTCCAACTTTCATATGTGTATGGGACAAAAGAAAACACCAGTGCTGGGTTCAGGTACCCCTATGTCCTCAAAATAACATCCCTAATGTTCAACTTTCCAAGGAGGTCTTGTGCAGCATATATACCCAAAGCCCACTTTGATCTCTTGATTACCAGTTCCATGAACATTGGTTATGGATGCTAGAAAGATGAAATTGTTTGTAGGTTCAGTTTTTTCTCAGTTTATCATGATGCTACCTATTGGTTGGTTGTGAGGATTTTTTCTTTACATTAAGATGTTATTGATATTGAAGGCAGCAATCCTTGATCTTAATTAACAAGTGATTTAACTCCTCCTCACTTTCAACAAGTAAGGTTTTGTCAATTGCATATTACCCTCCTCCAATCCTGATGCTACATTCTTCTTCATATCATCCAGGTTCTCTGATTTTTTTCTCAGCATACAGATTGAAAAGTAGTGAGAGTTTATAACAATAGTCCATAGCTTTCTAATATTTAAGCCATGCAGTATCAACATAGCTTCTAACATGCTAGCAGCACAAAAGCCACAAAGTATGATAAATTAATAGACAAGATTGTAATCATTTACTTAATGAATATCACAGACTACAGACTTCAGTATGCATTACCTTAATATAAATACAGCAAAAATCTTCACATTTGGACCATTATGAAATGTTTTAATTATCAATAAATGATTAATATTTTCATTTTTTTCATTTTTTAGGATCCACAACAACACCCAGGGAAGAAGCAATCAATAAATCAATCCAAGGATGAATTACATTGGGCCAGTCTGCTGGACAAGACCTCTTTAAAGTGTGAGAGAGTAAAAATATCTTGAGAACTAAGGTCATTTTGCCTGACTCAAGGCATGCTGTTTTCCATCATTTCATGTGCATGTAGAAGCTAGATGTGAATAGGGAAGACAAAACTGTGGACAAAACTGAAAATACAGTGGAAGCTCAAGAGAAGGAATACCATATATTCATGACTAGGCTGAGTTTCTTAATCACAATTTTAATGCAGTTTTGTGGTAAAATTAGGTGGGTTAGCTTATACTTGAGAATATACAGTAAATAAGTTTTGAAGGCAGTATGGTCAGAATGATCCTACGAAGTAAGGATGGAGCAACTTGTCTCATATAGTCTGAACATATTATCGGAGGAGCTGGTCCCTGAATTATGACATCATGTCTGCCAAAGTAGTGCATCATAAAAAAAGAAAGAAAAAGACCCCCAATGAGATGGGTTGACACAGTGCCTACAACAAGGGGCGCAAACACAGAAAAAATTGTAAAGGTAGTCAGGACTGAATGGTGTTCCATTATGTGGTACATCAGGTTACTAGAATTTTGAACCATCCTGATAGCACATAACAACAATAGCCAATAATAAAAATGAATGCTTTATAAAGGGCACAATAGAAATAGGTAAAATATTTGCAAAGAAAATTATTTCACAAAAGATACATAAGTGGGCAATGCACACATGAAATGATTCTGGAGATCATTAGTGACCAGGAAAATACAAATCAAACGATAATTACATCCTAATACACACCCTTAAGAAGGGTTAGAATGGTTAGGGTTAGGATTACACATGGGAAAAAAAGGAAGGGTTAGAATTAAAGAGTATCAGTACCAAGTAGATATCATCTTCTTTTTTTTGCAGAAAAGTGACTTATTTCATTGTAAGTGAAATATATACCTTGTCTATCACCCAGAAATTCCATTACTTGGCTCATACGCAAAAAAATGAAAATATATGTTCATTGTGACTTTATATGTGATGACAAAAGTTTGAAGTAATGTAAATCAAAGGTTAGAAAAAATAATGTAATGAAGTAATGTGATTCAAAGGTTAGAAAAAATCTTCAATCGAAGATTGGATTGAATAAGTTTTAGTGTAACTATATAGTGAAATACTTTTAAGCAACAAATAAGAATTTATCAATAGATATTTTGGGGGAACATGGTCAGAACTCAAAACCAATATACTAAGTAAAAGGAACAAAGACATAAAATAATATCTATTCTATTATTTCATTTTCATGAGGATGTATAATCAATGGAAAAGGAAATAATTATCAATACTAATCAATGTTGATGGGAATGAGAATAATGATTGCCTTAGGGAAAGAGTGAGATGGATTAGAATGGCATGAGGAAATTTTTAAAGGATGATAACAATGCTCTATATTTTGCTTTTATATTGGTTATATGAGTGTATTGCATATGTATACAAAATGTAAAAAGCTGTGATTCACATCTATCCATTCTGCTATATGTACTTGTACATTAATGAAATATACCAAATGAAAGAACAAATAAAAATATCGAATACAGCTGAAAAGCTTTGAAATTAATCAGACAAATTTCCATATTTCAACATCAGAAATGCTGGAAAAGAAAAACTGTGCAAGGAAGCAAATACTGAAATCTGTCATTCAAAGAGCATTTCCTGAAATTCAACCAGCAAGTATTTTTATAAGCTGAATGCATTGAAACTAGACTTCTAGACTGAAAATCCTTAAACGAAAAGTAAATGACATAACATGTATAAGATACTTAAATGTGAGTCCTGTTTGTTTTTGTTGCTTTATTTTTTCCTCTAGCAAAGGGTACGTCTAATATCAAGGATATAGCCAAACTGGTTTCCACAAGCAAAAATAATAGAATGTTGTTCCCTTGAGCCATAGCTGCAAAATATACTAAAAAACTAGCTTATAGAGTCTTAAGATTGCTAAAATCACTAGAGAAATATAATCATAAGAATTTTCAAACCCAAACTCACTAGCATGAAGTCAATTCTCACTCCAAGCGATTCTAGCAGACAGCATCGACTGGTCCCTGTGGCTTTTGAGGCTGTTACTTAACAGGTGGAGAAAACCTGACATTCCTCCCTCAGAGTGGCTAACAGCTGTGAACTGTTGACCTTGTGGTTAGCAGCACAACACATACCGCACTACTCCACCGGAATTCGAGGCACAGTAGAAGCCTAGTACTTGACCCCGTCAGTGCGGGACATAATTGCATTTTGACATGAAATGTCAAGAAAAGTTTGCATAGCACCTCGAACATCAGAATCTGACCCGACACATGTGACTCTTGTGAACAGAAGCAGTTCCTGTTCGGTCACCCTGCATTAATTGGCGATGTTAGTATGCGTCGTTTTTGTGGTTGTGTTCTAAGTGTTTTGCTATAATTTTCTTAGATTTTCTGGCTTTTTGTACTGTCTTTAGATAAAAAAAAAAACAAAAAACCCTGGGTCCTAAGGTATCACCATGATAAGGAACTGGTTAATCATGTTATTCAGAAAATCCCAACAAAAAAATCTTTTTTTTTTTTTTTTCAGAGAAAGCCAGCCAGGGCAGAGGGGAAAAAGGTAAAGAAGTGAAAGAGGCTGAGCCCCGGTGGCGTAGTGGCTGTGCGCGGGACTGCGTCCCACTGGGATGGAGGTTCAATTCCAGCAGCGGCTTCCCAGGTGCAAAAGGCTGGGCCTCCTACTCTAACCAACATAGGGCAGTGATGCCCCCAAAACAAAACAAAACAGAAAAGAAGTAAAAGAAACTCCTGACAAGCAGCTACCAGTTGATTTTATGGAAAGGGATTCACCTTCCCAACAATGACTCTTTCTCTGCACCTCACATCCGTACCCACAGATCCAGATCCTCATCCATCCCAAGGTATGGACCATATTGCAGTTGTTAAAACCTTTTAAAATATTGTGCTTCTTAAATTATATTATTTAACTCTGAACTTATTTACTTTGACATTTCTGCGTAATGTTTTGTATAAAAAGGCAAGGTTGGGGTAATGATTTGATGGCTGGGAACAGATTAATCCGTTTTCAGTTATTTTTTTTTAAGGCAAACATTGATTCAAAACTCGACCGTATCACATCTTGAGCTCCTTTTAGAAAAGATTAGTGCCAAGGCCTGCAGTTCTACTCTAACAATATCCTGAATTTTATAGCTAACACTAGATGAAGATTAGGGGGACTAAATGTTGTATGTAGTGGATATATGCTCAGATTACATAGCACTTACATAGTACATGCACTTGAAAAGGGAACTAGGAAGAGCATATGCAAAACATTTGTTTTAACTCTTCTCAGTAATTATATTGGCAATTACAGTATTGGTATTGTTAGTCTGGGACATTTACATGGGTGTTGTGAAATATATAAATATTGTTTTCTGAGATATTCTCATTCAATTATTTCCCATTCCGTTGGTAACTAAGATTCTTGTTGGGGAAAAATATAATACTATAATAGGAGAGGTTAAATTTTGAAAAATCTTGGTAGATAAGAGTTTCAATTGGAAATATATTGCTAAATTATGAGGAATTTTCATCTTTAAAAACTTGAAGAGGTCTCAAATGATAAAATAACACAAATTGAGTCTCAGAAAAGGATTGTAGTACAGTTGTTGAAATCCATCAGTTAAGCATCAATCTATGAGGTTATAGTGAAGTGCATAGGCTAGTTATATTTGAATATTGCAAAGGAAGCAATTTATTATTTTTATGCTTTCGATAATATTCATTGACATTGACAGAACCACACCAGCACTATTAACACATGCCATAATAAAGTAACGAGGTCACTAAAACATTAAGTAGTGCCAGCCCATCATTCATTGGCACCCTTGAGGCAAAAGGTCCAAACCAAAGTGCAAAGATTTCTACCTCTACAACCTTGGGATGGCAGGCACCTGTTTCTTTTCACACTAGGGAATTTCAACCTTAAGTCCAAGGACTATAAGTGAGTTTGAGGTATTGAGCCCAGTTCACTTTGTGGGTTTTCCACATCAAGACATCCTGGTGTGGCCTACGCAGGATGTTGCTTAGGAAGAACAGAGTCGAAAGTTCCAGTAGTCTGTAGAATGGTCATCAAGGTCTAGATAGAAACTAGGCAAAAGTGTCCATTTAGGTCCAAACTAGGTCCAAAATTTCTGGGCACATTATCTCCCTAAGATCAGTATAAGTATTGTCAAATGTTTTCTTAGATTTCCTGGTAGGAGGTTGCATATCTCCATTTTCCTACAGTCAAAAATGTATTTACCTTCTTTGAGGCCTAATTAATCCCTTCCCCACATATTGACTTGGAGTTCCAAAAACGTTCACTTACCATGCTGGTAGGAGTGTCTGCTGATTTGGGGTGACCTTAGCACAATTTTATATGCCTGCAGCTGAAGGAATGGCCATCTTCCTTTCTCTCCATCTGGGAAACTGACCCCAGCTAAGGGGCAGTCTCTTGTCAAAGTGTTTCTTAAGATGTACTTATCACTTCACTGAAAGCCTGCCAGTCAGTGCTAAGTCCTAGTCATCCTATCAAACAGGGCAGAACTGCTCCTGTGCATTTTTTTGAATATGCACCAACTGTTATTTGTCTTTTAATTATACGGACAGTACAAACACATTGCTTAAAATCTATTTTCTTGAATTTAACAGAAGGAAAAGAAACTGAAGTGAAACTGTAGGAATTGCTGAACTTCCGATAAATGTTTCTTCAAAACAAGAGATACTAGTTCCTAAAAGATTCCTCTAAAGTTAAAAAAAAGATTAAGGGAAGCATTAAGCCATTGGATTATTATTGCTTTAAAACCTATGTTTCTTAATTGGCATATGTTTACATGTATAGATAGTAAATTTAAGTCTCCTGTCTCATAAAACTCAGAAGACACCACTGGTGTCTGAACTGAAAAAAGCAATAAAAGTCATATATGTTAAAAAATGTGTAACTTTAAATCTTGGAGACCGATATTCGTACAGAAGTAGAAAGCCCCATCTTTTCCTTGTAGAGCAATCGTAGTTTTCAACTGCAACCCATCTCATAACCACTCCGCCACAAGGCATCCTAGAATGCACATGTACTACACTTGTTCTTAGCCAAAAGTCCAAGACACGATAGGATGTACATATAGAGGGTGTGATTTTTGCTTCATGGACAGTAGGAAAGCTCTCTACTGCACTGCTTGACAGACTGGGTTTAGAAGATTACAGGGTCTGGGAGCAGAAGCCTACCTTTGTCTTGATGTTCATCCTTATAGTAGTTGTCTTATGCAAGGAAGCAATTTATTATTGTGAAAACAGGTGCATATAGATAAAGCATCAAACATTCTTTCTGCAGTTTCTATATGAACTGTAGTGTCGGTTAGTCAAATGGAAGCACCTTCTGATAACATATTCCAACTAATAAAAGAAAACAAAAGAGAAAATACAATCCTTTCCAACAGCCAATGAATTAACAAACAAAGCTGTGAGCATCAGCATCTGCTAACATCAAAATACGATACCCCAGTCATCACAATGGTCTGGGTATTATGGCCGAAGGAACTGAACCTGACTGTGATTAAACATTTGGATGGAACTGCCACCTTGAAGGAAATAACAAGAGCACAGAAATATATTGGACTTCAAAAGTTGTAAGATCGAAGAAAACCCTACAAATGAAATGCTCCAGGTCTTTACTCCAGAGAAAAAATATTGGTCAAAGATGGCACTCTAAGGAACTTAAGAGACATGACAAGGAAATTTAAAAATAGGCAATATTATAATGTCTAGAGTTACATCTATGGTTAATAAATCTCAGAGGGAATTAAATGACCAATTTCCATAAGAAGCTAGCAGAATACTTAGGAGATGTGTTTGGGTAAAGGCTAGACTGAGGCAAATGGAAGGGCTCCTACAGGGCTTGGAAGTGCCTTCTGACCTGAAGGGTTGTCAGTTGGTGCATATTATGCACTCCATGATCCATATATTGGGTTTATGTAGTTTTCTGCATTGGAATTTTATTTTATAATAAAAATGGTGGATAAAATTGTATACAAGAGGGTTAAACCCCCCCCCCCACACACACACACAAATGGAAATAAAAGTTCTTTGAGCAAAACTTTCAGAGTTTGCATTTTTTCCCACCAGCCGAGAGCGACTTGCTCTGAGTGAGTGCACCCAGTTTCTGGGAAGGTTCTCTTTGCTCACAGTGATTTTTTTTATAAAGCCAAATTCACTCAAGCCTTTGTGATGGCTGATTTTAAGAGAATAGCATGTGAATTTTGTTTGCTGTTTAGGAAAAATGCTGCAGAAACTGTTGTGATGTTGAACACAGCTTACAAGGGTAGTTCTATGGGAAAAATTCAAATGTACCATGTAGTTTTCTCATTTTAAGAAAGGTGATTTGTCCATTCATGACAAACCTGATTCTGGACATCTGTCAGCTTCCAGAAAAGGACAAAAATGTCAACTCATAATTCATTTGGAATTCATTCCACCAAGTCAGACTGTGAATTCAGCTTTCTGTTAAGTCGTTCTCAAAAGACAGCATAACAGTATGTGACAAAGGTCTGATCTGTGGCAGACAGGGGGCTGGTTTTCCACCATGACAGTGCACGCACCTGCTCACACAGCCATCTCAGTGTACTAGTTGGGGGCAAAAAGCTGCAGGCCTCTTTTGTCCCACACTTCTGACTCACTGACCTCACTCTATGTGATTTCTTTTTATTTCCACAAATGCAGAAGGACATTAAAGGACAGCAATTTGATGACATCGAAAAGGTGAATTAAAAATTGAGGGAGGCGCTGTCAGCCATCCAAGCAGATGAATTTGAAAAATGTTTCCAAGAATGGGATTGCAAATTTGACAAATGTATTAAGTAGAATGGAGTGTACTTTGAAGATGAAAGTTTGCTTTGTAAAAAAAAATGTAAATATATAATATTAAAAAATTCTTATTTGGGGGGCACCCTCTCATATGTTGTGGTATTCATAGTTACCCCATGTGTGTGTAGTATAGAACTGCTTCACAGGGTTTTCAATACTGTAACCTTTCAGAAAGAGATGGCTAGACCTGTTTTTGGAGATACAATTGCATGAGTTCAAACCATCATTCTACTGATCAAGTGCTTAGTCATTTAGGTTACCAAAGGTTCCGGAAATAGTACATCCAGTTATAATTATGATGGCTAAATAAGATAATACATATGTGGTGCTTAGTAAAACTATGCCAATATTTTTACTATCACTGCTGATGTCATTGCTGATATAATCACAGAATTTAACACAGTGCCTCGCATGGTAGGCACTCAAATGTGTGATTTCATTAAAGAAATGAGAGTCTAACTAGTGAAGCAAAAAAGGAGGCTTGGTGGTGCAGTGGGTTGAGCACTGGTGTTTAAATCCATCTCTAACAATATAACTATTTTATATATGGTTATCAGACTACCTTAGGATGAGCTTTCTCAGTTTCTGGATCTGAAAAACAGGTAGGGAAATAATAGGAAGACTAGGAAACAGATTTTAACATCTTAACACATTGCGGACGGATCCTGAGTTTATCCAGTCTTTCATGTGTTACCGTGCAGATTGGTTTCAGAGCTCCATCACCTCCCCACCCCTTCACATTGATTTGGTTGCTTAATTTTTAACTTCTTGATTTTACAATAGCTGGTCTTCAATGTGTTAAGAACTGTCAGTTATACAATGCACTGGCATAGAAAATGATGGCACGTGGCTGCAGCACGACCATGGGGAGAATACCGTAGGGAGAGTGCAGGTTCTGCCATAGTCCTAGATCAGGCAACTCCGCCCTTATCGAGACAATGCACGACTCCTCCTCCCAGAGTCTTCAGTTGTCCACTTGCTCTCTTCCCATAAGTCCAGCGTACTGAGCGTGGGGTGATCTCCCTGACACACACTGACCACTTTGCGCTGCTTTGTGAGTTAGCGGTTGCCAGCTGAGTTTGACTCGTTACCCTGTATGACAGAGGAGAGTTGATCCTTGGGGCAGATAGTCAGATCTTTCTCTAGTGTAGCTCCTAGGTGGGTCAAACCAGCAGTCTTTCAGGTAGTACTGTGGCTTTATTTAGTGCAAAGGATAAAATCTGAACTCTTAAAGACCTCTGAAAAGGCCCTGCATATTCTGTTTCCCAGTGAACACTCTAGTCCTATTTCTTGACACATTTTTCTTAATTCTTTCAGCTCCAGATTTCTTTCATGTCTTTTATTTCCTCCTACCACTTCTGTTCAGGCATGCATAGAGCCTATACATTCTGCTTCCCCAAATCTTCTACGCCATCAGTCCTTTGTCTTCCAGGTTTTTGCTGTTAGGCATTGAGGCAGTTCTGGCTCATCACAGTCCTATGTAAAACAGACCGAAACACTTCCCACCTGTGCTGGCCTCACAATGGTTATGTTTGAAACCACCTTTCAGCCACTGTGTCAACCCATCTCAAGGTCTTCCTTTTTTGACAGTGATCCTCCATCAATTATGATGTCTGTCTGGCTAGATTGGACTCTCTCGATAATCTGTCTGAAGTGCATGAGACTCTGACTATCTCCCCTCTGGTCTTGGCGTGTTCCCAGAACTGCCCATCCTAGCCTAAAGTCTATTTTGGGGGCTCCTCGGTGGGGGGGGTTGTGACTTTACTTTGCTCTCGTTGCTGATCTGGTATGTTCCTTTCTTGGTCAGCCAACAGACCTAGAATTATGTATGCCTTTTTTGGGGATTATTTTACTGTTTTTTTTCTTTTCTGTCTTTTTCCCCCTCTTTTTAGTTACTGTTTTGTTTTCTTTTTGTTTTGACTCTTTTGACATTGTCTTGCCTATCTATATACTATATGCATGGGAAGGGAGCTCCAAGACAACCCAAGAGAACTGATTGGGTTCTGGAGGGACTTGATGGGAGTAAGAGCAGGAAGGGAGTAGTGAGCAAACAGCACCATAGGCAGAGACAAGGTAGGAAATTAAAAGCAGCAACAAGGAGGATGTAGAGATCCTGGAGGTGCTGGAGCAACAGCCATCTAGCTGAGAGGAATTCCTAAGAGGCAAATGAAGAGTATGAGTGATGATGGGACTGGAGGAAAGTAAAAGGGAACAGAGGAAAGATCTAGGAAGTAGACCTATGGATAGAGGTGTAAAAATAGGTATGTCTATATGTATACATCTATATCAATTTTATTCATTTATAAAAATAGAGGTATTGGCGCATATATATGTGTATATATTTATATGGCAATGCATTGAGGGCGTGGACCGACTTTGGGTCTCTGCTTAAGCCCTGCTGCTTCAATGCAAGAACACTTTGTTCTTACAACCTGGTGTTCTGTGATGTTCATTCTCCGGCATGATCATTGAAGACAAAATGGGTACACAAGCAAATGTGGTGAAGAAAGCTGATGGTCGAAGGCTCTCAAAAGATATAGCAACTTGGGTCTTAAAGGTTTGAAGTTAAACTAGCAGCCATCTAGCAGAGAAGCAATAATCTCCCACGGAAGAGGCACACCAGCTCGTGCAATCATGAAGTGTTGGCAGAATCAGGTAACAGGCACTAGAAGACCCAAAACAATAACAAAAAAGGTCATATTGTTGACAACAGGGGGGTTTGGAGGAGAGACCCCAAACCTCTCAGTAGGCAGTAGGACATCATCTCACAGGAGGGTCACAAGAAAGGGATGAGTCAACCAGGCTGCAGTACAGTACCAATGAAACTCACACTATTCCGCTGTGAGGCTTCCTCAGCCCCCGCCATCATGACTCCAATCCTGCCTTTCCATCTGGCTAGTCCAGAGAATATATACTGGTAGAGACAAGTGCTCATGACACATGGAATACAAGTCAGATAAATCCCTCAAAACAGAAATGGGAGTAGCATATCAGGAGGGTAGGCGGAAGGTGTGGGGAGTAGGGGAGAAAGAGGGAAATGATCACAGTAATCAGTGCACACCACACCACCACTAAGACCACCACCACCACCACCAGGGGGCTGAACAACAGAAATGTGGGTGAAGGGAAACAGTAGTGTATGATATGAAAACAACAATAACTTATAGTCTATCTAGGGTGTCATGAGGGGAGGGAGGGAGGGGAGAAGAGGGAACAGAAGCTGACTCCAAGACAGCTGACTCAAATAAATGTTGAGAAAATGATTATGGAAACATATGTACAAACATGCTTGATACAATACAACGTTAAAAGGGCTATAAGAACCCCCAATAAAATGATTTAAAAAGAGTACACAAGATCAAGTCTCACTACCCTCTAAGTACTCTAGTGGAACTTCTTCCAAGTCAGATTTATTTGTTCTTCTCACAGTTCCTAGCTAACACATTTTCCTCCTTCAGAGGTCATGGATTAAATGTTGGCACTTCTTGCTGGAAACAATTTCCACCTTTTCCATCTGATTAGATCCCTCTAACAACACTCCCTTTTCACCTAGTACTTCTCCTTGGAAATTATCACTGCATTTTTGATTTCTCATTTAATGTCTGGTCTCCTGGTTAGAGTTTAATTTCCACAAAGGCAGGGGCACAATCTTTAGTATACCTATTAACTGATTGGACATCACTGCTTGCTTCCACATCTTAAAAGGCATGCTCCAGGCCTGGGAACCATTATAAATAATCCAGAGTAGAAGTAATTTTGTTCTGGGACGAGCCCTGGAATAGCTTTTGCTTTACATGTTTGGAGCTAAGCTAAATGGTTGGCAGCCCTACTGAAAGTTATTGTTCAATTTATTAATATGCTATAGTTTCTTCCACCTCCACATATTTTCACATTGTGGCCACTCTTCCCAGAATACTCTCTCTGAACTGTCACTCCCCAACCCTACCCCACACACAACCCACTCTTTCCTATTAACCTCTACCTTGGCCTAGCAAGTGTGAGCTACAATTTATAGCTCAGCTTGAAACCTTGCCTCTGAGTTATAAATTATACATTACTTGACGTGCTGAAGGTGAAAGATGAGGCCTTCTGTTTCCATAAAGGATTACAACCACAGAAACACAAAGGGGCAGTTCTACTCTGTTGTGGAGGAGTGCTACTCATCAGAATGGACTTGATAGCGGTGAGTTTGGATTTTTGTTGGTTACATGCCTTCTCAACATTGACCATGTCCTTTCTCATAGAATCTCATGACACCAAATTTTGGTGGCTGAGTATCTCGCTGGATCAGGGGGGCCCAGTCCCTACAAAAAAGGCCTCATGATCAGTAGAGGGGCCACAAAAAGAAAGAAGACCTTTAGCAAGATGCTCAACGCAGTGGCTGCAACAAGGGTTCACACATACCAGTAGCCATAAGGATGCACAGAGTAGGGCAGGGATTTGTTGTCTGGTGCATTGGGGAGTTAGGAATAAGGACCAACCCAGTGGCACTTAATAATAGACCCTATTGATGTTTTTGTACTTTGTACTCTGAGTTCTAGGAGGTCAACACAGAGTCTATTTTTAAAACTAGTGGAGTCCACAGTTTTTAATAAAGTAGGTCTTTCACAATTAAAAAAATAAGGACTGAATGATGGGCACCTTGCTTACAAGTATGTCACTTGCAGTAAGACCCTGACATAATACCCATTGCTGAGGTCACTGAGTGGTGGGTGGTGGATGTGCACTCAGCTCTTCTCCTTCCTCAGAGTGCTCCATTGTCTCCATGTTATTTTCCTTGTGTTTTTATTATGTCCATCTTTCTATTTCCTGACACGAGCAGCACATTGTTTGATCCAGTAGAATATGTGACTAATTCTCATCGTATTTGAATGCATTGACCAGGAGCATGGCAAGTGAGTACATTTTTGTAACTAGAAAGGCAGGGAAAAGAAATTATTTCTTAGTGTTATTGATTCCTTCTAAGCAGTTGCTCTTCAGTGTCTTAAGCAGCACCACCTAGGGACATGGCCTAATTTTGTTAGTAGAAGAATCCTCGTATATCTTGAAGTTAATCTGCACAGAGGGTATTATTAAGTTGTCTTCAATTATAGGAGGTTTTACTTATTCTCTTGATATAAAATTGAGTTATATACACATTTTGGGGTTACCCGGATTGAATATTTGATGATTTTATTTTTCCCATCTTATTAATCTATGTTAATAAGTAAGATTTTATTGCTAGTTTATAACTTATGATGTGCTTCAATTAATTCAAAAGACAATGTCCTTTTGATGATTTGCTTTCCTTTCCAAAGCAAACAAACAAACACAAAGCCATCTTCTGCTGATTTTCTTCTTCATGAGATAATGAGGCATTTTATAGACAGAAATCTATATAGACAGAGTCAAAATAAGTCCCAATTTTTAAGCAGTTGATTCCCTGCCACTGACCTTCATGATATGTGTTATTGTTAAGGTTATAGTATTGCTTTCTCTCTTTTATGGGCATATCTAGTGTGGATATCTTTTGCACAGAGCCTTCATGGGATAACGGGTTATGCGCTGGGCTGTTAATTGCAATGTCAGTGGTTTGAAACCACCAGTTACTCTGGGAGAGAAAGATGAGGCTTTCTGTTCCCATAAAGATTTACAATCTCAAAATTACACTGAGGCAGCTCTGCTCGGTCGGGCCGGGCTGCTATGAGTTGGAATCACCTGAAAGACAGAGAGGTGTTTTGATTTCATCTTCCTGAGTCTTTTACATAGAAAGATGACTAGCCACCTCTACAGAGTTTTATGGGAAAATCTTTGTAAAGCTAACTAAGCTGCACTAAGAGGTGATACAATTGCCAAGGAACAAAGTACTGGAGTTGGGATGAAAGTGAGATAACTGTCTGTGGTAAACCTGTATAAGAGTTTGCTTATTTCACAACCAGACCCTCTATTCCTCGAATTGCCCCACTATCCCATCCACAGGGGACAGGAGGGGTGGTCCTGGGGGAGAGCACTATCTTATGTGACTGCGCCCTTTGTCAATCACTCTCTAGACCTGAGATAAAGGCCTGAGGCGAGCTGAGCGGATCACTTCTCTGTTATATGCCTGTGTAGAGGAGCCCTGATGGCACAATGATTCCTTGTTGGGCTGTGATCCATGTGGTCACTGGTTTGAAGCTGCCAGCAGCTCCACAGGAGGGAGACTGGGGTTTTCTACTCCTGTTAACATTTACTGTCTCAGAAACCCACCGGGCAGGATGAGGGTGTGGGCTGGGGTCACTGTGAGTCAGCATTAACTCGGTAGCAGTGAATTTGAGAGGGAATTGAATTCACCGCTTTGAGTACCTGGTATTTAACAAAATCTAAATTTTGTTCATGGAATGGCTGTTTTTAGAAGGACTCTGGATATGACTTATGTAAGAAGAGAGATGATGGATTAATTCAGGGAGATAATGAATGGGATAGAGGCCTACACCTTTCGATACATGACCTTAATCCTGGCTGGAGCCCAACGCTTTTGTAATCTTGTTAAAGTGAGAGAGGTGACATTATTTATCACATTCTTTAAATGAAATATATCTCTTTTTTTCAGCTAACATAGGTTGGTCTCTAGAATCTGAAACCAAAGAGTTCTAGTTAATGACACTATTGGAGTTGTACCTATACTCTGAAGCTTCCAAACCCTCAAGTATGTTCTATTTATTTTCCTAATTGTGCAAAATATCAAAATGTTTGCTCTTGGGTAAGCTTGACAAGCACATTGTTCCCATGGACTTCTTCCCTGTGGAGAGGATAACACTCTACACTGGACACTAAGGCTAACAGATGGAATGTGAATGACCTCATCTTTCCTAAGCTATGGCCAAGGCTGGAAAAGGTTGCCAAACCATGTCAAATTCTCCAGTCTAATTCTCCTTCCCTAGTCTAATTTTCACACAGAGCTCTGCATACATCCACTTTTAACAGATACTCTGCTTTCCCGTGCATGAATATAGTGTGTTATATATAACATATGCACTACATAGTATGTATTACATACACATACCTAGTAATGATAATTCACAGCTCAGTCTTTAGAATAATCTTTACTGAAAGGCTAAAATGTAGATTTTTTTTGCATGTATCTGGATTTTTACAACCTTCCCATACCTTTATAATTTTCATGTCACTAACTGTTTCGGAAACTGTACCATGTAGCATACACTGAGCTATACTTTTAACACAACTCTCCCTATGGAATCTTCCTGGCACTGTTGGGTATGCATCTGACTGCTAACCAAAGGTTAGATATTCAAATATAGCAACTCCTTTCCTGGACAAATATGAGACTATCTGCTCCCCTAAAGATTTACAATCTTGGGGCTGAGCCACGGTGGCATAAGTGGTTTAGTGCGGGACTGCAGCCCGCGGGCTTGGTGGTTCAAATGCAGCGGCAGCTCTCAGGAGCAGCACTGGGTAGCGCCCACAACCACCAGAGGCAGTGATGCCTCCCCCCCAAAAAGAGAGAAGTATGAAAAGATTTACAATCTTAGAAGCTCTATATAGGGTCATTATGTGTCAGAATTCACTTACTCAATGGCAGTGGATCTATTTTAAATAACTCTACCTGTTTTCTCACTTTGTCATACTGTGGTGGCTTGCATGTTGTCATGATGCTAAAAGCTATGCCAATGGTATTTCAAATACCAGCAGGGTCACCCATGGTGAAAAAGTTTCAATAGAACTTCCAGACTCAATGCACACTAGGAAGATGATATAGGTAGTCCATTTCTGAGTAATGACTTGTTGTAAACATCATGACGAGCA
The DNA here is from genome assembly GCA_004026705.1 of Nesogale talazaci. Classification (NCBI taxonomy): domain Eukaryota; kingdom Metazoa; phylum Chordata; class Mammalia; order Afrosoricida; family Tenrecidae; genus Nesogale; species Nesogale talazaci. The sequence goes on along the minus strand of PVJH01001385.1, from coordinate 158,398 downwards.
GTCTCATAAAGTGCCATGAGACGAGTCCCTCACTCAGAATGAAACTGGAGAAAGGCTGCTTTCTGAGAGTAGGGTCAACTCTAATGACATGGGTGACAGCTACCTTTAAGGATCTCATTTGCCGATAGGAAAACACAAAGTGAGATGGAACAGTTGTAAACATACATTAATAATTGGAATGTGAACTATAGAATATGCAAATCAAGGTCATTTGTAAATCATCAAAACTGAAAGAGAGTACATGAATATTAATATTCTAGGCACGGGTGAGATGAAATTGGCAGGTATTGACCATTTTGAATTGGACACTCATATAGTCTACTATACAACTAATGACAAATTAAAGAGGAATGGAGGTACATAAGGAAGACAATACAATTATTATTCAACTAAGCATACAAACCACTACATTCAATGAAGAAGTAGTTATAGAATTTACCAACATAGCCTGCAATTGATCATATATTAATCAAGATACATAAATAAATTACTGGTGATGAGAATGTGAAATTTGCAAACAATAAAGAAGGATTGGTAGTTGGAAAATGTGGCCTTAATTAAGATAGATACATACTGGAGATTACATGTTAAAATTTTTCAAAACGAAGGACTTCTCCATTGTAAATATTATTTTAAATAGCATAAAAGGTAACTTTAAAACATGCATCTCACTGGATGAAACAAAAAAGAATCGATTGACTATATCTATGGGTAGAGATGATAGAGGAATTCAATGTCAACAGCCAAAAGAATGTCAGATGATGTTGGTGGTTCATACCATCAATTGTTACTTTGCAAGTTCAGATTGAAGCTGAGGATGTTAAGCAAGTCTATGAGAGACAAGATATGATCTTTAGTTTATCCATCTGAATGTAGAAACCACTTCAGGAATAGACTTGACATATTGACCATATGGCCAAAGAGTAGATGAGTTTTGAGACAACATCAAGAATGCAATATAAAGAAAGAAAACATCATTGAAAAAAACAAAATCGGGCTGAACCCCGGTGGCATAAGTGGTTGAGTGTGGAACTGCAGTCCACGGGCTTGGTGGTTCAAATCCAGCCGAGGCTCTCAGGAGCGGCACTGGGTAGCGGCCCCGACCACCACAGGCAGTGATTCCCCCCCAAAAAAACAAAACAAACAAAAACACCAAAATCTTTTCTTTGGTCTTCTGACAAAGATGTCAGAAGAGACTCTGAAACTTATTCCTACAGATATGAGTAGTTAAAGGGAATAGAAGAAATGATGAAGTGAAATAGCTGAACAGAAAATTTCAAAAGGCAACTCAAGAAGTCAAATTATATATTAAAATGTGAAAAGAGTTAGAAAACTGTAATGCAGTGAATTATTCAATATAGCTTTTGTAACAATTGCCTTGTTGAGCCCTGGTGGCATGGTGGTTATGCTTGGGCCACTAACCAGAGGTCTAAAGTTAGGAACCACCACTACATGCTCTGCAAGAGAAAGACCAGGCTTTCTACTCCCACAAAGAGCCACATTCAAAACCCCATAAGGTTAGTTCTACTTTGGGCTGTAGGATTGCCATGAATTGACATCAAACCAATGGCAGTAAGTTTGGTGCGGATGAGGGAGGTTGTTTGTTTGCTTGTTTTTGCTTTAGAACCATAGTTATTCCAACCAAACAGCCTTCATTTTCCCAATGGGTCTGGAAAAGAAGATAGGGAAATATACCGATTGGACTATATGATTCAGTTGTGAGTGAGAGTGAACAGGCTAATTGTGAGTACAGTATTTCTGGAATGAGTCCTCTCAGAAGCAGGAGAGATGTAGCTTACTATCAGCAAGACAGAAGAGAAGAAGTGGGGTTTGTACTTTGGACCCTAACATCTCTGCACATTGAATCTCCTTGATCTGAAAGAGAGATTTGATACCAGAGGAGTGGCAGAAGAACAGCAGAAACAGGAGCCAGAGCAGGAGACTGAACAGTGGACTTTCCAGCTTTTGGTCAGGATGTTGGTTTGTAAAGCGAGGTGCTTCTGGGCACTTATTTGGGGGAATTTGGGTTTTGCTCACTCTCACAGCTGAAAATGAGTGTCTTCATGTTGAGGCCTACAAAGTCATGATCTTCCCTTTATTGGTATCACTAAATATGCATGGTAAGACTTTCTGAGCAGAGACTGAAGACCAGAAAGATCTTTCTGTGAATCACACCAGAGAAGAAATTGTCCTGATTGAACATCTGTATCCTGAGCATTTTTTACCTGAATTGTAACCTATTAACTTCCCAAATAAACTCCATAATTGGAAGCATCATTTATGAGGTCTGTGTGGCCACTGCAGTGAATTCTATAACCTAGTAGAAAAGTAGACCATGGAGTAAGTACAGTGCCATGGGAGGAACAGTTGGACAGATTAGGGTAGAAAGGGATGGGGAATAAGGCATGTTTGACTTCTGCCTCATTCAACCAATCTTGGGATCCAGACCTTTCAAAAGACATACCTATATTCAATAAATCTGACTTTAAATGTCTCCATTCATGTTAATACACAGTGTTTCCTAACTGTTTAAAACTGAAAGCAAGGGCTGAGCCCCAGTGGCGTAGTGATTGAATGCGGGACTGCAGCCCACTGACTTGGCAGTTTAAATCCAGCAGCAGCTCTCCAGGAGCAAGGCTAGGCCTCCCACTCTCACCAGCGGGTAGTGATGCCCCCCCCCAAAAAAAAAAAACAAAGTGAACCCATTGCTTTCTAGTTGACTGTAATTTATAGTGACTCCATAGGACAAAGTAGAATTGCCCGATGGAGTTTCAAAGACTGCACTACTTATGTAAGCATATTGCTACATATTTGTCCTGAGGAGTGGCTGCTAACCTATCTTTTGCTTAGCTGTTGAGTTGCTTAATCAAACTTATGAATTTGTTCATCCAGCTGATTGAAGTGGTTTGTCATAGCAACAAGCTGTGAGCTCTTTGAGGACAAACTCCATGTCGTCTTCATCGCTATTGAAGGAATAGTTAGCTAGTTGTAGAATGACTAAAACAAAAAAGAAACAATTTCACCAGAGAACAATGAGTGTGCCCCCTCTCCTGTTTCATAGCAAAGGACCATGAGTTTTCTGAGTTTTGATGTCTTCCTTTATACAATGGTGTCAAGAATCATCTTGGATATTCATAGAACAATATTTCTGAGTTCATTTTATATACTACACATTACCATGATGGTATGATGATAAAATATTGAATTTGAAGATGTGATTATAGACAGTCCTATGCATATTTATTTGAATTTGAAAGAAACATAGGTGACTGCTATGAAAATATGGTTTTTTCTGTGTCCTTTGGCCTCACTTTAGAACTTGAAAATGTAAGGCTTAACTATTCAAAGTAACCATCTCTTTTTTTGAAAGCAGCAGTAGGTTTACAGGAAAACTGAGCAGAAAAATACTGGCTTCCCCAATAGTCCACTTCCCCAACATATTCACTTCTGTTATTAAGATCTGACATGCAGCTGAGCCCTGGTGGCATAGTGGTTGTGTGCAGGACTGCAGCCCACTGAGATGGAGGTTCAGTTTCAGCAGCGGCTCCTCAGGAGCAAAGGCTGGGCCTCCTACTCCCACCACCAGAGGGCAGTGATGCCCCCCCCCAAAAAAACAAAAACCAACCAACCAAACAAAGATCTGACATGCTTGTGATCCATTTGCTATCATTTATCATTACTAATAAACTTAAATCCATAGTTGACACTAGGGTTCACTCTGAGTTATGTAGTCCTATGTGTTTTGATGAATGCATGTATGTGTCCACCATTACATTCATCATACAGAATATCCAAGGAATTCCATGCTCTATCCAAATTTAAAACTACTCTAAAAAAAATCAAGTTTTTGTTTATTTTTAAGGTCCACTAGAAACTCAGAATGTGCTCTGATTTGGAAATTAGTTCCTTGCAGATATCTTTAATGAAAACAATGTAGTAATGGAATGGCCTGATTCCCTAAGTCATAAATGACTGACATCTCTTAAAAAAGGCCATATGGAAACCGACGGCTGCAGGCATGCAGTCAGATGAAGGAGAAGACCATGCAACCAGGAAGAAGAATGCGTATGTTGCTCTCCCAAGCCCAGCAAGCCCACGGAGTGATTACCGGCAAGTGCCAGAAGTTAGGAGAAGCGAGGTGGGAGGAAGCAGCGTCTCACTTGACATCATGAACTTTGTACTTCTAGCTTCCAGAACCGTTCACAAAGAAAGAAGTATCGACCCTTATTTGCAAAGAGCACTGATAGAACAGTCGTGTCGAATGTTGGTTTGCTGCCCAAAAGTCAGTGGTTTGAACCCACCAGCAGCTCTTAAGAAGAAAGACGAGGATGACCAGTCCTGTGACGAGATCCATCTCAGAAGCCCTAGGGGCCAGTTTTATCCTGTCCTGTAGAGTAGCTCTGAGTCAGCATCACATCAACAGCTGTGGGTTTGGGCTGCTGCATATTTGCAGAATAAGTCTCTTGTGTACAAGACAAATCAAGAGGAATAGAAACAAGAGCGACAGCAAATTTGCTGCACTTGATAGGGGCCCAGATTGTGCTCATCCCCTGCTCTCCTGGAGTCCATTCACCTCTTGGCTAAACGTCTGAGTTGGCCCTCTGCAGGGGGAGATCTCATGGTGCCAAACTGCCCCATGCATACTTCATGGATTTATTCCTCTTTGTTCTACACACTCCCTGGTGTTCTTTGTGTAATGGAAAAAAAGGAGTTTGCATCTTTAAAAAAACTGAGGACTTGTTTAAGTCTTCCCCCACCTCGAGGGCAGAAAAAAAAATCACTTTATTCCAAATAAAAGGACTTCACGCTGGCAACACCAGGCACTATGACCAGCCATAAGGGAAAGATCCAAGGATTTCTAGTCCCTTCTAGTAACAGTTAAACAGCAATAGCCCCAGCTTCATCTGAGCTGCCATCTGAATCTGACCCAGAATGCTTAATGCTGTGTTTCTTTCTTTCACAACTCATAGATTGACAATTCTCCAGTTCCAATGGTAATTTTAAAAAATCACATTATATATATTTTTCAGATTTTCCCTCATTTGTCTTTTTCAAATAAACAATGTATTTCAAAATAGTGTATTTAAGTCATAAACCTAATAAGGTCAGTGATAAGGACTGTATGCTTTGGTTTTAATCAAACTTCTTATAGAGTCCCACTTTTAAATTTAAGTTTGTATAATTTCAAGCAAATGCTCTCACTCAAGCTCACTGTGAGTCGATGTCAACTTGTAACAATCATATAGGGCAATATAGAACAAATCTGTGCCTTTCTGAGGTTATAACTCTTCACATAAGTGTATGAACGCCAGTGTCAACCACAAAGGACACTCTCCTAGATGAGACTCCATGGCCGTAGCTGTCAGTTGCCTGATGGTTCTAGGATAGTCACAGGGGTCTGCATCAGGCTGCATAAATTTTGCTCTTTTATATGTAAAATAGTTTTGTCTCTGCTGGCACGTCGTTACTCAGAAATCATATGACCTCAAACTCTCTATTATGCCTCTCTCTATACTTCTTCTCCTTGTCCTTCTCATACTCAACCATTAATTCCTTCAAGGTCAAACTTCTGACTTTGTTTTAATAAAACATATTACTGATGCCTCTCGAAGTTTAACTACAGAGTCACCAGGCTTCTTAAGGACTCCACGTTCTACATTCTTAAAACAGCTTCCTCTCTGGTTTCCCCATCCTCCCATCCTCCCATCCTCCCTTTCCTCTCATCCTCTTTGATTAGCCTAGTATGGTAATAAGCAATCCATTCTCAAAAAGTGTTCGCTAACAAGCAATTAAATGCCCCTGCAAATACTTCAACAACATCTTCATCATTAACTATAAATGCATGTGAAGAATCATAATAGTTTTAAACCTATAGGTTGTATGATCAGGAAAGATACAGTTTCAAAATGGCAGGCTTCCTCATTTATAAGCCAGCATAGTGGATGTCTGCTTCCTATGAAACAGAATATGCTAGCACTATTGGACGGGGGTGTCTGTTGGCTCACTATGGTATTCTCATTCTTAATCAAAGGAGAAGATACATTAAAGTGCTTCTCCAGGACTTGTGACTAATGTTGCATGCTTTCCACCTTTCCTGACTGACAAAAAAAAAAATTACTTATTTCTAGCAGTGAATCTACAGAGAACATCTTTGCATTTAGTATTCTTGATTCAGAAATAAATGTATCCAAATGCTTAATAAATAGTCTCAAACATTATAATATTTCACTTGGGGCAATTGTGTTAAAAGGATTTCTCCATGTCAGGCAATGCTTCTTTGTGTGGTTGTATTTGTTGTCATTGTACGTGCATTTATGCATGCAAAAGATCATAGAAATATATGTCTCACATTTCAGTTCTCTGTGTCAACTTTTTTGGTACTCATTGATGCTATGTATCCAAAAAAAGTCATTGAAAATGTTGTTTTTTTATTTAGCTATTGATAAAACTTGAAAGTATGCCACTTACACAATACTTTATTCTGCTGTGTAATGTTAACTTATTTTGTTTTCAAAGGAAGGAGTGAGTAGTTTGGATCTAAATAGTTCACTTCATTAGGAGTTTCTGAGGATTTAAATTTCTTCTATTGGCTAAAAAGAGAGGTTTGTCATTGTTTTTATGTTAAGTTAGGTCTAAATAAGTCCTCATTCAAGGACATTAACAGCTAAAGAAATCAGAAGTGTCTGATGCAATTACCCTATTGATTTGATCTTCCAAAGTAGATTTATACCTATAAGACTTCAGAGAATAAATGACTCATATATCAAAATACCCAACTCATTGATCTAACATCTCCTAAATTACATTCCAGAAATGGAATGCATGTGCCCAGCTTAGTGGTTTTGCCAGATCTTAAATTAGAACTTAAAAAAAATAAATTGGAATTAAACTTTGCAGAAACAGATTTGCAACAACATCCTTCCTTTTCAGCTTCAGAAACAGCCTGTTACAAGGATGTCTTTGGGCTTGCTATGCCTCAAAACCATATTCAAACAGATAGATCCATTGGAAGCTCTTCATTCCAGCATCTGTTCTGTGTTTATAGTTACATATGCAGACCGCTGAACACCCTCCGTGCACCATCAATGTAGGCATTACACACCCTGAATGGCAATAACCTCAATAGAGGAAGTGTTCCCCAGCGTTTTCAGTTCTTTGCTTCAGTTGGCAAAACTCTGCTAGATTTTTTGTTGTTGCTGTAGAAAATATTAGATTGTTTGTGATTTTTTAATTTGGAGAGGAACTAGGACTTTAGTCATTTAAAAATGAGTAAAAGCATAGACTATGAGATTTGGGGAGGTATATTTTAAAATTATTTTAAAATTAAAATTATTATGATAGGATTTATAAGAAAAATGAATAACTGGGCTATTGCTTTTCATAGATGTTTAGCTCCAAATTATCTGGGTGGATCAGCTCAGCTGTGTGGGTACCATAGAAAATCTACAAATTTTGCCACAAGAGCCTCAGATTAAAATATTTTAACGATATCTTTCTTATCATAACAATCTAGTATTACCTGATGACTTACAGCCAAGAGTTAAGCAATTTACTGATAAATGTAGCACGTGTCTAACAACCTGACAGACTCATTTGGATTATGCTGAAACTTTTTTTTTCTCAGAAGTCGGTTCCTAAATGAAACAATGGGTAATCTCTAGCTTCATCACAACCATACAAAAGCACACCCTGGCTATCAGATTGATTGCCACACACTGCAACCCTATGGGACACAAGTGAACTGCCCTATGGGAGGTCCAAGGCTATCATCTTTACGGAAGCCAACTGCCACGTCTTTATCCCGTGGCGCCGTGAGGGTTCAAAGGGCCGAACTTCTCATTAGCAACTGAGGGCATTTGCCACAGTTCCACTGGGAAGCCTAAATTGATGATAGGAAAGGAAATCTCAGAGTATAAGGAGAGCAGTTTCAGGCTTGGGAAAAATAATGAGTGTGAAGAACTATGAAAAGAGTATCAGATAGTTCCATCTTATCTACATATTACCCATTTGTCATTATGCCCTTGGGAAAAGTTCCACTCCTGTGTACACAAGGCACATGGAATTACTAGGGAGTGTTTTTAAAATAAATACAGATACCTAGGCACCAGCACATGATTTCTTGATCCTCTGGGTCCTTTTTGCTTCATTAGATGGTTGGAATAAAAGCTCTTAGAAATAATCCAGACCCCCAAAGCCATATGAAAGTTCCAGAAGGACCATTAAAAGGGTTAAAATTTCGACTGATGGAGCTGAACAATGGTGGATCATGGAACTCTCATAACACTAGAGGTCGTGTCTTAATGTCTATGAACTTTTGGCTTTTAGGGCTTCTTCCCATCTGTTCAATCAATTTCCTTTCTCTTAATGAAAATCGCTAGGTTGCCAATCATTTATGTGGTCTAGGCCCCCACCCCCAATTTCATTTCATTGAAAGCGTGTCAAGCTTTCATGTTTGTTGGTAACCACTCCTTGCCAGGCAATTGCCATTGACACACACCTACGTTGGCATGAAAATGCATGGTGAAGGATAAAAACTGAACTATAAGTTAGCATCACATTCAACATTTTTAAAAGAATTTGAAATTGCTACCTCAAAAAGTAGGTGTCAATGATTGGATTAAGGTTGTCTTTATTTGAAGCAGTAGTAAGTTCATGGATCTCACTTTTTCCCAAAGACTCCCTCATCTTATCACAACTATGTGGGTTCTATAACAGGTGTCCATATTTCTGCTCAGCAAGGAAAACTGGAAGACCAGGATTTTGAGCATGTAGATCATTAACAGGAGAGAAGAAACTTTGTACTGGTTGAGAGATAGTCAAAAATGGATAGCAAGTATAATTCTACTTTCAAATCACACAGCTTCACAGTGACTTTGTTTCTAATTTCTGCAAAATTAAAAAAATAACACCCGCTTCTTAGTTTGCTGACAAGCTGACTTATTAGGTATGCAGAAGGTTGAAAACAGTGTATATATCATGATGATTACTGTTAAAACCCTTCACTTACAAAGAGACTTTTTTTATCAAAAAAAATAGACTTAACTGCTGTTAGTGGGGAAAGTGAGTGAATTCACAAATAATTTAGTCCCCCTTAGAACTTTATACATCCGTGTCATTTTTAAGATTGTAAATGGCAAATGAAATCTGTTTTCAGGGGTTTCAGAAGGAGATGACACATGCGAATTTTAACATATGCGTCTTTGGAAAACAGGAAGATGAAAGGAAAGTATTTATTACACCAACTGGCTAGGAGAATGACCAGAATGGAAATAATCTGGGCTTTGGAGCTCTCACTAGATCTTGAATTTGGAGGGCTGATCACCCGTGTCTGGTGCCTTATTTCTTTTGATGATCTTGCCTAGAAAGCCATTGTACTTGAGAAAACATAGTAGAAATGGTTCCATTTGTGGTTAGAACTGTGAAACAAATGACATATATTAAAGTTCAATAAGTAGCGGGGGAAGTAGTTGACAGTTACAAAAGGGGTTTTATTTTGAGGCATGCTTGGTGTTCAGTGTCAGTCAAATTTTAAAATAGTGACCTCCCTATGTGCTTCCCTCCCTTTCCACCCCAGATTAGGAATGGTGGTGGTGAAGAGTGGTCCAAAACACATATCACACAACTGTCACCCATGGTCACCCTGAGAAATTAGGATTAGTGTTTGTATCTCTGCCCCAGGCCCCAGAGATACTCTGGGAAAGGAGGACCCATGTGAAAAGAAAAATTACTTATGGAAATGAAGGCACAGCTTCCAGGAAAGAATGGTTTTTGTGTATGGTCGACTGATTGAGGCTTTATACTTTCACTCTTTCAAAGGAATGAAAAAGGTGGACCTCTAGTACTGTTTTCCTGTGGTAGCAGAAGAAGAGATTTAGAAAAAGGATAAAAGACAAGAAAGAAAGCACCCTCCCCCCCCAAAAAAAGATAGGAGAATGAAAGAAAATGGCAGATAAGTAGAAGAAAACAGAGAGAAGAGAACCAAGCTGGGTCAGATAACTCACTTGGCATTGCCGGCCCCCGGCTTCTTTCTCCGGAAGATATTGAGGAAAGTGTTGGAGCGACAGGGCAGCTTGCCATCGCCAACATGCATGCGGACAACATCAGAGGTGGTGAAGGCACTGCGAACGTTTCTCTCGGGTTTAGCAATGATGATGTACATCTTGGGAGTGAACATGCACCCCAGGGCCACGGTCACACTGAGGCTCACTGCGAAGCAGGTGGTAATGATCTTGTAGTTGCTCCCAAAGTAAATGGGCACAAAAGCCAGCCAGATAATGCAGGTGGTGTACATGGTGAAGGCGATATATTTGGCCTCGTTGAAGTTGGCGGGCACGTTGCGGGTCTTGAAGGCATAGTAGGTACAGCTCATGATGAGGAGTCCATTGTAGCCCACGGGGGCCACCACACCCAGGTTGCTGGTATTGCAGATAAGGTAGACCTCCTTGATGCTTGGGTAGGACAGAATGGGCATGGGGGGTTCCATGATAATAAGGGTGACCACCAACGTGAGCTGCACACTGATCAGAATAGAGGCGATGATCACCTGGGCCCAGGCACTCATGAACCTGGGCTTCCGGGTGCAGATCTTCTTCTTGCTGCCCGCAAGAATGCGCGCAATGCGATTGGTTTTGGTCACTAAAGCAGAGTAGCACATGGCCGAGGATAGGCCCACCAGGAGGCGCTGGAGGTAGCAGGACATGGTGGTCGGTTTGGCGATGAGCGTGAAAGGGCACACGTAGCCGAGGAAGATGCCAGCTAGGATGATGTAGCAGAGCTCCCGACTGGAGGACTTGACCACCGGAGTGTCTCGGTAGAGCACAAAGATGAGGGTGACGAACAAGGTAACGAGGATGCCCAGGCAAGAGAAGGCGATGGCGATGATGGACTCGATGTTGCTCCACTCGAGGTAGCGGACCGGAATGGATTCACAACCTGTGATCAGAAAATCAACTTTAGAACACACCCAAGACTTCGACACCGCAGTGATGACAATGCTGACAAGTGACTGGCATAGCTATCTTCACATCTTTCCAAGGAACAGCAAAAGGAGGAGTTCCAGTACTGAGTTTGGTTTAAAAAAAAATTGTGAAGATGAAATGTGGTTCTACATTTTCAGACACACACACACACACACACACACACACAGAAGCTCACATGGGTCTCTAGTAAAAGTTAGAGGAGGACAAGTGTAACACAATCAGTTAATGCAAAAGAAACTAAGGAAATTTTAAGTTTTAAGTAGCAATTCTCCAGAGGTGAGTCCCATTTCACAGATAAGCTGAGTGCTGTGATCACACATTTAATTTTGATTTTTCAGAAGGATATATAGTCCTCTGCATACCATGGAACTGGGCACTCTAGATTAACAAAAAACAAAACAAGACAAACATCCCGCCTTTGAGTCAATTCTGACATAGCTTCATGATAGGACAGACTAGCACTGCCTCTGTCCCTTTCCAAGACTCTAATGCCTGCGGAGCTGGCTGACCTTGGCATTAGCAGCACAATGCATTTCCACTCTGTGGCCAGGACTCCTCGATGTTACTCCCCTCAAATCCCATACATTTTTCATATATTAACTGTCTAAATTGCCTGAGCATCCTTGAGTTACCAATCTCTAACACATTCATCGATCTCTTTTAAAACGAGACAGTGTTGTGCTCTTAAATACCTGCTTTCTCTTTTCATTCTAAATGTTCTCAATGTACCGAGTTTGTTTTTATTTCTGAGTAAGGGAAAAATGTGTCAGGCCATAGAGACAACCCTTTCAGAGCATTGTATGCTTGACATGGGCTAATAGTTCCCAGATTTGGAAACTAAGCATATTTTCAACTGTTTATGAAAGTTCTCATTGTTCTTTATTCATAATGGCCATGAACTTTTAGAACTAGTTTTGAGCTGGAAATTAATCAACTACAACTCACCTCAGTGAACACACTCTTGCTAACCTGTGTCAGCTTTTTAACCAGTGGTCAGCCAACCACAGACAGACTCACTTCAATAAGGGGCTTCCTCTTTTATTGCCATTGACTGGTTCTAAGTAAAATACAATCCTTCAACGATTCTATCTTCTCTTCCACCCCCCCATTATATTGCTTATTGAACCATATATTAGGATGCTTCCTGTCTTTATGTCGACTTGTAATCCATTCTGAAAACTATAGTCTTTTATTTGCAATATTTAGTGAGTCAAGTTCTTTTCACTTTCAGTAGGCAAAGTTGTGTTATCTGCTTATCACTGGTTATAAATGGATCTTTCTCTAACCCCAACACTAAATTCTTCTTCATACACCCCAGTTTCTTAGATGATTTTCCTAGTGTACAGATTAAATGATTTACCTATTATTTTGCAATTAATATGTCATTTTTCTTGCAAAACTTTAATACGTCATCTGAGATTTTATTTCATCTTTACGTAGTTTGGCATATCATTTATTTAGTTTGACATATTCCTTGTAAAGGCATTGTTATTTTAATAATTCTTAAAATATGTGTGTATGTAGATATATATGCAAATATAAAACATATGTGTATGAGTATATAGACATTCATGAATATAAATATACCATATATGTAAATAATGATAACTATTATATCAGTGAGACCACTGACAGAGTTAATTCAATAAATTAACATAATTAAATATTTAAGAGGCATTCTTGAAAAATTAGGAAGCCAAACACAAACTAGTCATGAGGCAATTTCTTTAGCTGTCATCCTGAAACTGCAGAAAACATTTCAAGTTCCAATATAGTCTTTTCTTGGGTCTTTGTAGACTTAAAAAGAAAATCTCTTTCTCCCTGAATTTCTAAATGAATTCCCATTAATCCAGAATGTTTGCAAGAAAAGATGACATTGCAAAATTATAGGAGCACAAATTTTCAAAAGTAAAATGAAAGCCCTAGTTGAGAATGAAATTGAGAGAAATAATTAATTATTTTCCCCAAACTTCAGGGACATAGGCAAAATATTTGCTACAGATTTCAGAACTCTCATTAGGTACTTATTGTTTAATATTACAGATGATTTGTACTAATTAATTCAATTAATCATTAGCTTCTCCTGGAGGAAAATGTTTTGAAGTAGTGAGTGGAGTTAAAAAGAAGATTTAAAGATTCACAAATCCAGCTATGTATAATTGGAAGCACAAAATTAGAAAAAGCATTACATAAGGGAAGTTGAGTTTTTCTTTTAAGGAACAATGAATGAAGATTTAATGTTGTAAACTAAATAAAGATATTAGGTAGACTTAAGGAAATTTACAAATATTGGGAGAGAAGAATCAACAACTGGCATTAAAGTACCAAATTCACTTTTGCCATAAATGGTTCACACCTGAATTAGTAAAATAAAAAAATATCCCATTTCCAACTTTTAACATAACCAGTAGGCATCTTAAAAATTCTGCGTACACTTAAAGAGTCAGTTAACAATAGATCAATACAAAGCTGTTTAGGTAAAACAACTTAGGAGCCAGAATGGGGCGCTTCCTCTGAGTTCCTTAGACATGGTACAGGCCCTCGAGACAGCCACCAAGCTTGGTACAGTAGAAAGTCAGCAAGAGAGGAAGTCTCTCCAGGAGGTGGGTGAACGCAGGGGCTGCGACAATGGGCTCGTCCATAGCAGTGTGTGCCAGGAAGGCTGGCACAGGATGGGGCAGGGTTTTGGTTTCATTCTGTTGGATGTAGACTACCTATGCATGGGAACCAGCTAGAGGGAAACCAGCGGCAGAAACACTACCAACAGGAAAAATAACTAAAGACTTTCTGTTTGCTGAGATGTCTGAGGCTATAGATAATAGAACCTGTAACAACTACAAATGGAAAAGTGACTTCAGCAAATAGCACACCGCCTTTTCAAATATCTAGAGCAATTATACAAAATCTCTACAGTCATTTACCTTCATGGCCGATACAGGCATTCAGCATTCCCTTTAATTTCCTTTAAACTCCCAAAGGAAATACTGTAGCTGCATTTTCATATGGATGTATTTATGTATATATACTATTAGGTTATCAGATACCTTGGTTTAAGGAAACCCACTCAAATAGTAGAAATTTCCAACAGTGCCGTGTGTCTCAGTTGATCAGTAAAAGATTAAAACTGTTATTAGAAAGAATACTTGTTTTCTTATTTTTATCTTTTTTGTGACACAACATCTATTAATTCAATAGGGAAACTTTTTCCTAAAAAAAATCCTTATATTAAATTATAGCTGCTCTTTTACTACATATGCACATTTCAAGAAATCATTTTTAAAGCAGCCCCTGTCACATCAATTTTATAGACAAAAGACTCCATAGAGATAAGAATATTAATTTGAGTAGAGAACACAAAGATTGTCATGTGTACATAGATTTCTCTCAAAGAATCCATATATTTGAATTATGATGTGGCAATAAGATTTGAAAGTTCCATGGACTGCCAAATCCATGCCCAAAACAGCCTTCAAAGACATACACTCAGAATGTTCCTTAAGCCAGAATGTCATGACTTCATCTCACATACATTGAGCATGTTTCCAGTCCCCAATAAAGGATTTGGGTTAGTAAAGTACAGGGCCTTCAAAAAAGAAAGCCCTGGACAAGATGCATCGACACAGTAGCCACAATGGTGGGCTTACAGAGCACCATTAAGTTTTTGTCTATTTTATGTAAGGTCCCTTGCCATCAGGATCAGCTTAATGCACCCAGCAACACAAAGAGTATCACAAATCCTTCTTAATCTAGATGGCAGATAGATGCGAAAACATTACACCACACTCTAAGTGCACTCACTCAACAGCGTGACACACATTAAAGAATCATTTCCCATTGTGGTAGACACCTTCTGAGATGGCCCCCAAGTGATTGAACACTCCTAGGACTCACATTTTTATCTAATCTTCTCCTACCTCACTCCCTCAAGGATGAACAAAATCTGTGACATGCTTCTTTTCAATGCAATGTAGCAACATTGAGGGGAGGCCACTACCATGATTAGCTTATACAAGATGGTGGCTTTCATCTGGCTAGCAGGCCTTCTCATGCTGAAACTGACCAAGCGAGATGTCATGCTGCCAAAGTCCACAAGGTTAGAAAGAATACCAAACAAAAAGCAAAAGTCTCATCCAACATCCAGCAAACATATGAAATATTTACTTAAAGAACCTTGACCAACTATCTCATCCAAACAATAATATGAATTGGACTCAAAAGTGGATCATTTCCTAACCAAGCCTCAAGATAAGTCACTTCAATTGCAGCCTTGTGAAAAACAATAAAGTAAAAAAGTGAAATGGGCTCAAATTCCTGACTCACAGAAATTGCAAGTTCTCAAATGTATGTTGTTTTAAGCTTCTAATGTTTGGGATAATTTTTACATAGCAATTAATATCTAATTTTTCCATTTAAGTCATTCTTTAATTTCCTCTTTGCTTAAAGGAAACTGCAAGCATGAGTTAAGTTAATCAAAACAACTTCAGATCTTAATCTAGGTCTTTAAATCTAATGTTACCATGTACAACAAGTCCCTATCACTAACAAGAAACACTCTGCTTTCTAAACTGTTCTTAATTAATCATGAATCAGTGCTACTTTCCTTTTCGTATTTTACATCTGCTGATGTAAAATTTATCATGATCCACCTACTCTGTAATAATTAAGAAAAAAATCTCAGATTTTGGCTTATGACATCCAAGAAGTATTTATATCCAGGGAAGAATTGCCCCTGGCTTAATATTGTCTCATTCTGGGTCTTAAAATAAAAACGAAAAAGGATTGTGCTGACCTTCAAATACACTTAGGAATCCAGTAAGTTTTGTAAAACTCAGTATTTTACCACAATCTAATTTTCTCTACTTATTGAATTATTACCTTCTTTTTATCATATCAAATTGCTAAAATAAAAGAATATGTCCATAAAGAAAAACATGGATGGTTTCAGAATAAGTTATTTATTTAATACTACAGGAAAAATATGTTTTAGATACCCTTTAGAGTCTATTTATAAATAGACAGTAATATAAATTATTTTATGTCTTCTCGTTACTTAAAACAGTTGATTTTATAAAGATTGGCATCCCAAATAAGAGACATACTAAAGAAATTATAGATACAATAAAATACTTTATAAATATTTTAAAGACCATGATATTAAACAGACTGCCCCAATTGAAGTCTTTATATAATGGTTTCAGTGAAAAGAATAATAATAATTGAAAATTCATGAAGATATTCAAGTATCATATTATATATGTCCAAAAATTATAAAGTTGAAAAAAGACAAAACATCAGGATCATCATGTTCTTAGATTCTGAGAGGTAATAGCCAACAAAACCACAATGGCTATCAGATAATACAAAAAAACCTCCAATGAACATTGATTTTTAAAAAAACCCTTCATGAAACACCTTAATCTACTTGAAACAAAGTTGTCACAAGACAAAATACGAATAATGAGGTAATTTTTTAGAACACACTTTTTTCTTTCATCAAAATTTCTCTGCATATTTTAAATTATTTTATTTGGTGCTTGTCCAACCCTTATCACAATCCACACATACATCCATTGTGTCAAGCACTTTTGTACTTTTGTTTCCATCATCATTCCCAAACACTGGCTTTCTACTTGAGCCCCAGGTATCCATGCCTCATTTTTCCCCTCCCTCCCTTCTCCTTCCTCCCCCATGAACCCCTGCTAATTTATAAATTATTATTATTTTGTCATATCTTACACCATCCATTGTCTCCCCTCACCCACTTTTCTGCTGTGCATCTCCCAAGGAAGAGGCCATATGTCGATTCTTGAAATCTGTTCTCTCTTTCTTCCCCACCTTCCCTCTATCCTCCCATTTTCATCTCTCTCACCACCAGACCTAAGGGGTTCTTCTGGACTAGATTCCCTTTATTTCCATTTCCTATCTCTACCAGTGTACATCCTTTGGTCCAGCTGGAGGGTAGAACTGGGATCATGATAGTGGGGGGTGAGGGTGGGGAGAAAATATTCAAGAACTAGAGGAAAATGTATGTTTCATTATTGCTACACTGCACCCTGACTATTCCATCCCCTTCCCAGGTCTTCTGTGAGGGAATGTCCAGTTGCCCACAGGTGGGCTTTGGGTCCCCACTCTGCACTCCCCCTCATTCACAATGATATGATTTTTTTGTTCTTTGATGCCTGATAGCTGATCCAAGTGCCATCAAGTTATGAAACCCTATGTACCACAAAACAAAATACTGGCTAGACCTCTGCAAGCCTCACAATTGCTTTCTTTTTTCTTTATTGTTTAAGGAGATCAAAGGACCTAGCTAGTTGATACATCATCTACAATTAATTAACCTCAAAAAATTGGAAATACGCAGCTTGGAAAACAACCTTGGAACAGACCCTTTGAGTATCTAAAAAGGAATTTTATACAACTCTTAGTCAATTGTATACAGCTGCTTCTCTCTACGGTTATTTCTGATCATCTCATATGCATGCAAAAGTTAGAGAATAAATTAGTAAGGCCAAAGAAAAATTGATGTCTTTTAATTATGGTGTTGGCAAAGAATACTAAGTGTACCACAGATTGCTAGAATTATAAACAAATCTGTCTTTGAAGAAGTGTTGTCAGAATGCTCCAAAGAAGGGAGGATGGTACAAAGACATATCAGGTACTTGAAACATGTGGAGATGACTGGAGAGACCAATCCCTGCAGGAGGACATTGTATATGGTAAAGCAAAGGTAAGCAAAAGAGAAAAAGATCTTCAGTGAGATGGGTTGACCCAGTAGCTGCAACAACGAGCTCGAATGCAGCAATAATGGGAAAGACTGCCTCAGGACTAGGCTGTATTTTGTTCTGTGATACATAGGGTTACTATGGCACCTAAGTACAGGGCCTCTCGTGGAGTAGTGCTTACAGGTTGAGCAGCAATGCATGTGGTTGGCAGTTGTAAATGATCAGCAGCTCCATGGGAGAAAGACTGGGTTTTCTACTCCCCTAAACATTTACAGCTTCAGAAACTTAGAGGAGGTAACTGAGTCAGCATTGACTCGATGGAAATGGGTTTGGCTTTTATTTGGTAGCCCACGCCACAGCAACATAGAATATGCATATATATTAGTTTAAATACTGTAGTGTTTACTTTCTGTATATGTTGGAGCATTCCTCTTTTTAAAAAGTCACAAAGTCCACAATGGATAAAATAACATGAGATATTGAATTTCCGGGTGGAATAATTCATTTTGTCAAGCTAACATGTTATAGAAACAGTTTTTTAAATTTTAAACTATCCAAGTCTGTCTTCATCACTCCTAATTCTCTGGAAAAAGGAAAGAAATTTTATTCCACTATGAGCTATACCTACTAGAGAAGCTAAACTGAATTTCTGCAGACAGCCTTCAGAGGAGGGCCATTGGAAATTGTCCTTGAATCCAAGAACCCTGTTGTTAAGTGCCACTGAATCTTTTCTGACCCATGGAGAACTTATTCCCACCAGACTGAAGCATTGCCTGGTTTTTCACCACCCTCATTATTGTTCCTGTACCCATTCCCATCCTTGCAATTGTCCCTATGCCCATTGTTGCAGCCATGGTGCCAACACAGCTCCTCTGTTTCACTGCTCACCTGCTTCACCTCGCGTGATATCCTCCAGGAACTGACCTCTCCTGACAACATGCCCCAAAATTGTGAGATGAAGGCTTGTCATCCTTGTGAACAAGGACCACTCGGGCCATACTTTTAAGGTAGATTTGTTTGTTCTTTTAGCTTTCCAGGGTACTTCCAATATTCTTCAGTATCACATTTCAAACACATCAATTCTTCTTAGGCCTTCTTTATTCAATGTCCAGTTTTCATATGCATATGAGGCCATCTAGAATGCCCTGGCTCAGCTCAGACACATTTGTTCATCTTACAGAGAGTCCTGGAGCAGGCCGAGGACCACACCATATAAACAGCTTCTGTGTAAAACTGTTACGAGAAGATTCTTGTATAGGTCAGACTCTTCCCAATTTTTCCCCAAATAATAATTTTTGTATATGCAAAAATCTCAAGAGTTCAGCTATCTGAAAGAATTCTAAATTATCCATTGAACATACTATGGCTTTTATTACAATGCCTAGTGGTATCATACAATGAAAGGGAGATCAGCAACTAGAGACATTCAGGTGCAAGCTCTCTGGAGTTTTTACTCATAATCAGATGTATTTTGCTTTTGTACTGAACTAGCAAGATCTGAGCAAAAAAAAACCGACTTTCAGGTAGCCCTGGGCAGAAACTCCAAGTTTGAACTTTAAATGTCACATCATGAACCCCAAGCCTTTTAATATGGGTCAGAGATGGTCATCCCCCTCGAGCTATCACAGAACACTAGAAAACTAGCCAGAAAATGACTCTACCCTACATAATATGGAGGAACCCTGGTGGCATAGTGGTTATGCATTGGGCTGCTAACTGCAAGGACAGAAGTTCAAAACCACCAGCGTCTCCAAGGGAGAAAGCCAAACATTTTACTTCTGTAGAGTGACATTCTCAGAAACCCACAGGGGCAGTGCTACCCTGTCCTGTAGGATAGCTATGAATTGCCACAGACTCTGTGGTAATGAGTGAATGGGACAATACTCAAATACAAAAACAAACCCTTATGCTACAGAAGGGAAATAAGTTCCATTGGATTGTAACAGAAGTTTCTCATGACAGTAGTCCCAAATAGCATACCTTGAACTCCATAATAACTTTTATATCTTGTAAAAATTGTACATCCGGCCCCTATCCCCATGGGGAAACCAGGTTTCAAATCAAGTGTGACAGTCATGTGCTTACGTTAATTTTATGATTGAAATGTAGGGGTGGAGTCTAGCCTGTTAATCTGGAGATAGCCATTGAGTAGACAATGAGGCCTCTATGTGGGCATGGCTTTCTCCTGAGACTTCTAGGAAATCTCACAATATTTCCCTCATGAAGATGAGAAGCTGTCCTCTCTGGTTGTTGGGAGTTAGTCTCAGAGACAAGACAAGATGGCAGCATCTGAGGAGCTGGAGAAGCCACATGGCTTGGCCCTGGTAGAGCTAGACCTCTGAAACTGGAGAGACCACATGGAGACCCCTGCTAGCAATGAGCTACTTCTGCCTCCACTGTATGCTGTTGATGAACCCTGATCCCTGGAAGCGAAGAGCCATGGGGAGACCCCTGCCAGTGCCAGGATTCTGCACCCACTAACCTGTGACTTCGTGAGTCGGAAGGAGACATTATAGACTGGTATCAGGCATATGGGCTAATATCAGACTTTTGGCTTTGAACTGGACTGGGTTGGGATGCTTCCTTAGTGTCCTGTTCCTCTTATATATAAACCTTTTCCTTATATCCATATGCGTGTCTATGAAATTTGTTCCTCTAACCTACCCAGACTAACACATCAAGAAACATGATTAATTTATTTTTCCTTGTACGAATATCAATTAGACGGCTGCTAGGTAAACCCCACCACCATCATATTAGTATACATATCTCCCTACAGTCACTCCAGAGGAATAACGTATATTCTGAGAGAAGGCTCCTAAGAACTGTGGCTATCCATAAGTGTAAGCAACTTGAGTTTCAGGTTGGTCTCATTATTGTCTCCCTCAAATGGGTGCAAAAAATGCTTCACCTAATACCTATGGACACCAGGAATATTTAGACTGTCTTTTGGCCCAGCAAGCACTTGTTATATGTAGAAACCCACTGGATGGCTCACAACACAATAACCATGACTGGTATGTTTATGCATATTACATCTTGTACCTGGATTGACACCATAGGTGAAATGTTCTTAGGAACCCTGGAGTCTATTCCAAACCATAGCCACCCCCATGTAACAGGGTACAAACAGACTCATAAAGTGTGCCTGGCTGTCATCTTCATGGAATGAAGCTCCAGTATTCAGTGGTTAAGTGTTGAGTGCAAAAGGAAATGATGACGGTCTGAAACAGCTCAATGGAGTAGGTGAGGAGGTAATGGCAAGAAGAAAGACCTGACACCTTCCTCCCATAAAGATCACACCTGAGAAAACCCGGTGGGTTGGTTCTATTGTGGATCAGGTTTGACTCCCTCACACCCAATATGACAACTTTCGGAGAAGCAGATCTCCCAGTCCCTCTCTCTCTCTCGTGGAATTGCTCAGTAGGTTGGAGTCACCAGCCTTTTGATTGGCAGAACTTCACTGTTCACAATACCAAGGCCTCTTACCACAAGATCCCTAGCCAATCACACAAGGGTTTGTTTACTTCTCAGACCTGGAAAACTGTGGGTTGTTCACATGCATAGCCTCGATTTTTCACAAAACTATCTGACTCGATGCAGGTTCTATGCAAACCATAGGATTAGGTAAATGGGTAGGTAGTAGTTTGACAAATTACAACAACTGTTGGGATTGAGGAGTGATCATCAGGATTAGCTAATCTCTACGATTTAGGAGTCCAGAAACCACCAGATGCTCCTGGGGAGAAAGATGAGACGTTGCACTCTTGTGAAGAGGACAGCCTCCAAAAGGAGGGGCGGCTCTCTTCTGTCCTTTCAGGTTCTCGTGTGGAGAACTGAGTCAGAGGCAATAAGGGAGTGAATCCATTGCTGCAGCTCAGTTTCTCTGTTTTTAACGGAGAGCGTTTAGTGTAGTTGGTCTCTTTGAAGGATCTTTTAATATCATTTTAAGAAATGGTACTATTGAATTAAATGTCATTGGCCCCATGCATCATTAAATGACTCTAAGGTTATATTGATGGTACAGGAGATCTCTGTTCCTGAATCCTCATAGTAACAAGGTGTAAACAATCAAAAGTCAAATTAAAATACTGGTTGTCATCAGAAGAAGAAATTTTTCCTAAAGGTCTTCCTTAACAAAGATAGCATGTTTTTCTAGCAAAAATACAATATGTCCTAAGAAAAATACAAAAATTCACATATAAACCAAGTCTTTCAGTCATGTCAAAATCTTCAGTACATATGCAAAAAGTCATCATTTCATACAATTATCTTAAAGTGCATCTTACCAAACTGTATTTTTAGTTAGACATGCCATTTTCCAAAGAAGAATGATGTCTTATTTTCACTAAAATTCAGTCAGAGCATGTGCCCATGAAAACAGAACACTCACTTATAGGTCATGAATTTACTCTTCTCCATATTTCTAATGGTTTTAGGTATTCTGCTCCTGTGGTTTTTCCCTGTTTGCACCTACCATTACCATGGCAACAGTCGACAACACATTGTTAGGTATTGCATGCTTGCTCTCTATCTGACACAGTACCAAGTAAATGGCAAATGTGATCTTACTATCTTTTCATATATGAGATAGAAAGGAAGATAGAAAAAAGACTTCTATCATCAATACATAGATAGGGTTTGTATATTTTAACCAACCAATTTGCAGAAGAGTCTGAGTTTTATGATAGATGAGTGATTGAGTGTTCTTTGCTAATTGGTAAAAAAAGACTTTGCACAATATTAGACAAATATTGGGCATATGGAATCTTCAGAAACAAAATTACATTGAGCTCCATAGACTTACAGTCAAGGGAGCTATCTAGTTTTCATTGTTAGATACTGTTGAGTCAATTCTAAGTCATGATGACTCTATGCACAAGAGAACAGATCACTGCCTAGTAAGCACTCTGCCATCCTGACAATTACTGCTATGTCTGAGCCCATTGTGGCAACCACAGTGTCAGCCATCTGGTAGTTTGTTTTCCTCTTTTTCTGCTGATGATTTTTGCTGACTGGTGCCTTCTGATACCATGTTCAAGGTACATCAATGTGAAGTTGCTCCATCCTCTTTTCTAAGAAGCATTCTGTCTGTTCTTATTTCCCCTCTGTAGCATAAGGACATGTTTCTTTTTCAGATCAATTTGAGAGAGTTCAGTTTTATGCCTGGACTTTATCTAAGGCCAGCTCAGGTCTCCATCTATTCGCAGAGAGGAATGACTATTTCATCATCCCTAGTTCTACAACACAAGAAGAGATCAGCACACTCCATAGTGGGGAAAATAAGGTCAGCAGAGGGCACACCAAATCAGAGGCTAAGATTCAGTGAGACAAGGTATGTGTAGAGGGCAGATTTGAGACTCAAGGAGGTTGGAGAGGCTTTACTCCAATCATAAGACTATGGACAGAAGGTCTTGGATTATCATTGTGGCTTCTGTATTCAGTAATCAGGTTGAGCTAGATAAGTCCCTTCCTCTTATTGTCTCATTTTAACTAACATGAAGCATCTGTTATATTTAAGGTACCAGAATGTGATCCAGGATAGTTTCTTTATGTGGACACCAGTGCTGGGTCCCGTTCTAGGGTGGTGGGTCTCTGGAGGTGAGTAATTTTTGAACATATTAAAATTTGAATACCAACTCTAGCTAGAGAATAAAAAATGAATGAGTTGTAGTTTGTACTTTCAAAAATATTCTGATCTAGTTTCCTTTTCATTAAAATTCCTTTGTTCAGGCTGAGCCCCAGTGGCATTGTGGTTGAGTGCGGGATTACAGCTCATTGGCTTGGCAGTTCAAATCCAGCAGCAGCAATCTGGGAGCAAGGCTGGGTAGTTCCCACAACCACCAGAGGGCAGTGATGCCCTCCCCCCAAAAAAACCAAACCAAAACAAAGGGCTTTGTTCTAGATGATATGTGAAAGCATTCTGATACTCAATTTAGCTCCTTTTTCTGTAATACGATGAAGGTACTCTTAATGATTAATCATGATGCTAATTATGTGACATAGACTTATTTATCCAGTCATTTTTAATATGTTTGCATAAGCCATGTATATATTCATTTGAAAAAAAAAAGATTTTTTAAATAAAAAGATCTTAATAATCAAGAATGCTTGTTTGGAAGACCAAATAATTGATGCATTTGAATTACGGTGCTAGTAAAGAATATTGACTGTACCGTAAACTGCCAAAAGAACAAACAAATCTGTCTTGGGAGATGTACAACCAGAATGATCCTAGAGCAAAGATGGCGAGGCTCCTTCTCACTTTGGGCATTTTCCCAGGAGGGAGCAGTGTGTGGAGAAAGACATCATGCTTTCTAGAGGGCGGTGAAGATGAGGAAGGAAGGTCTTAGACAAGATAGGTTGATAGAGTGGCTGCAATGCTGGGCTCACCCATACCACTTGTGACAATGGTGCGGGAACAAGCAGTGTTGCATTCTGATGTCTATAGGATTGCAACCAACCACACAGCACCTAACAACAATTACAGCCACCACAATGCCCTCTCGATGATTTCCTTCCTGCATGACCCAGGAGAGTCCATGAACTCTGCTCTGCCCCAAAGACATTCATGATTACTCCTTAACATAGGGAAAAGAAGAAGTACTCTATTAATGAACATCCAAAGGACATGAACAAATCGCCTGCTCTAACTGTATGGCTGGACATAACCAGGGAGCGGTGCACTTGAGGCAGCTCTTACCTGTTAGGTCAGCATTGGGCCACCAGCCCAAGTCACAAGCTTTGCAGGTGAATTCATCCTGCACGTATTCGTTCTCCTTGCACGTTGTGCAGATCCAACAGCAGCTCACCTCCCCTTTCCGTATGACCTGCAATGTGAAGACATTTTTATGGCTTAAAAATGCTTTCCCCAGAAAGAGCTTCCCATCATTCCAGGCAAGGATTGGTTTTCACACAATGGCCCCCAAAAAATGTTTTTGAAAAGCTTTGATCTGCTGAGAACCATGAATCAGGTTGCTCAGTAGAAAAGGCTGATTCCTTTAGCACTTAAGTGTGGATGTCAATTCATTTCATTCTGGGTTTGGAGGCTTTTCCATACAAACTTATTCATGAAATGAAATGATTACATATTCTAGCAGTGAGAAAAAGGAAACGGTTCATATTTTCCTTCTCCCTATGAATATTTATTAATTATTCTCAGGACAGCAAGATTGATGCATTTTTCCTCTGTAATTCCGATTCTTGTTGACCACAAAAGTTTCTATGTAATAAAACCACATTAATTCATAAAACTTGAGGAATTAGGCC
This sequence comes from Nesogale talazaci, assembly GCA_004026705.1. Classification (NCBI taxonomy): domain Eukaryota; kingdom Metazoa; phylum Chordata; class Mammalia; order Afrosoricida; family Tenrecidae; genus Nesogale; species Nesogale talazaci. The sequence continues at coordinate 133,425 of PVJH01001385.1, read as the reverse complement.
ACTTTGTTATAATTATGAGGGTATAAATTACGAACAGCTTCATTCAGAACAAGTTATGCACTTAAAAACAGATGGATGACTTGGAAGTGCAAACAATTTCTGACCCTGTCTGACTTGTTTTAGTGAATTCAAAAATTCACGCCGCTGGTGGGAAGAAAACAGTTCGTCCAGCGTGACAGAGGAGGCGCTCCTCCTGTGAGTCACTGGAAACGATCCCCACTTTCAGTCTCCTCAGTCAGCACTTTCACGTTTTCACACACGCAAAACGTGTCATGACGTTGGATTGAGAGTGTGTTTTTTGTCAGCCCATAATTTGTTCATGCTTTTATCTCCACTTTGACAAATTTTACCTGTAATTAAAATATTAATACATTTACATTTAATGTAATTATTAGTGGGGTTGCGTTTTAAGACCTCACATTCTGTTAGTTTTTTGTTTTGTTTTTTAAAATCTATCACATTTATTCTTTCTCCTTATTTCCCTGATTCTGCTTCATTTGGAATTTTCTGTTATTACCAGTAGTGGGTCACTAGTTAAAGATCTTTGACTTATTGTTTTAGTGGCTCCTCTCGGGCTATATAAACCATCTATTTCTAACAGTCTACCTTTAAACGCGCCATTAGCTCACAAAAGTCTGCATTTAAATAGTATTAAAATTCTTTTAAATATATTATGAGAATCCATCAGCAATGTTCTCCCATTTATCCCAACTATTATGTAACTATATTTTAATGTATTTTAGTAGATATACTTTATAACCCCCACAATACTTTAAAGAGCCAATTATCTGTGGAAAAACTTAAAGTAAGATTATTGTATTTATATACACTGAAATGCATGTACACAGCACATTTATTATTTCTGCCCTTCTTCATTCAGTCTTTTGAATAAACCAAATTTTTATCTGATATGTTTTCCTCTGTCTAAAGAACTTTCTTCACCATTTATTATAATTCTGTCAGAGAAGAACTTCCTTTATCTTTTATTTGTTTGAGAAACACTTTGACTTGCCTTCAATTTTGCACAATGTTTTCAGTTGGTCTTGAGGGTGCTTTGTTTTGTATTTTGTTTCTTCTTTCTTTCAGTATTTAAAGATGACATTCGTTTCTAAGCTGAAAGTTTTTGTTTTGTGTTTTTTTCCCTCTTGTTCTTTGTAATACTTTTAAAATGTCATTTCTTTTACATAAATTTTCACAAATGGAAAAACTGAAAATCTCTCTTATGTGGTAAATTTGTTTGTAAAAAAACATTTATCACTGCAATATTCTTCAATGTGAAATTTGTAGACATTAATTATATGCATCGTGTGTGACAATAAGTAATCTGCTATCATTTCTAGTTTGTTCCCCTACATATAACATGCATTTTATAATCTCAAGTAAAACTTTTCCTCTTTAATATTTCTTATTTTCTTTGAATTTAATAATTTTTTCTTTGTATTTTTATTTCTATAGATGGTTTTGTGGCCAGTCTAGAGTTAATATTTTTCATTTCAGTTGCTATATTTCTGCCATTACTTCTTCAAGTAATGTTTCTCACATACATTTCTTTCCTGCCATTCTGAGGCTTCAATTACCCTTATGAAACTCATTACAATATTACTCTCCTGGTTCTTATAATTCTGTTCATTTCTCTCTCTTTTTCTGTCCCTTCCTCCCTCCCTCATTGGGCTATCCCCAACATCTACAAAGTTGACCCCATCCATTAAAATAATCCCTTTAGGTGTTCTATTTTTCATCTCTAGAAGTTCCATTTTGTTGTGCTTTATCTTTTTCATTTGTCTTATTATATTTATGTTTTCTTTTTAATATTATTAGGTGTGTAATATATGGTTTTAATTTCCTTAATTGCTGAGTCTCACTTTCATGTAATTTCTGGGTCTGTTTCTATTGATTGATGTTCTTCATGATACTCAACCAGTCCATTGTAATGGAGTTGATTCCTACTGACAGTGATCCTGTAGTGAAATACACAATTACATTTTAGGATTGCCAAGGCGGTAAACCTTTATAGCAGCACACAATTTCTTCTTTCACCCCTGAAGTTACTGGTGGGTTCAAACTATAGGCTGGTGGGATCAGTATTTAACTCTCTATGACACAAGGGCTACTTTTCTTCCACTTTGAGACATATCTAAATGATACTTTTTGAACTGTACATTGCATATATAAATATAGATGTGTGTATATATATAGATAGATATGTGTGTGTAAAATGGGGCTTCAAAAGTTCATTGTGATGGTTAGGATTATGTCAACTAGACACTCCTGGCTGGGGGGCAGGGGGAGTCTAGCCTGTCCACCAAGTCACAGTCTGATGACACCTCCTTAATGTCAAAAAGCCTTTTGTTTAAGAGGGAGGAAACAAGGAGAATTAAATCCTCCTTGGTCCCTTTCCTTCTGCCAGAGCTGGACTTACTTCCAGCTCCTTCAGCTCCTTCTCGTCACCTGCTGATTCAGGAGCAGCAGCAGACTACCAAGGTGGACTATTTGGCCCACGGAGGACCTTGCTTTCACTCTGCTTTGTCATGATCTGCTTCCTCGATCTCCTGCTGCTTCCTGGTCATCCACTTCTGTATAACTGGAAAAGCATGACTTGAACTAGACTAAACTTATTTAATAATTTTCCAATGGATACAAAATTAAATGGGAGAATTTTTTTATTTTATTTTTTTTTAGTTTATATGCATTTTATTTTTAAACAACCTACACTTTTTTTCCTTTAAAAAAAAACAGCCTCCGCTCCAAATAAATCAAGGTCAAAAGTAAATGAAGAGCTCACGATGACATCAGTTCTGTTTGTCTAAGTCCTGGTGTGTCCTGTGGATGACCAGCAGCTGGCTAGAATGAGGCAATTGTTCGTGAGTTGCCCACTGTGTGAACATTTCTCCATCTCTAAGCCGTCCGTAAAGAAGATCATGTATGGGGGGTCACACCATCTTCACGGTAGTCCAGGAGACCAACCATGCCCTCTGGGTTCATGTTCTCACCCATAAAGAACTGGTCGTTTTTGAAATTTGCAAGGATGTGCGTGATTTGTTCGGCAGCCCCTGTCATAAAAGGCTTTACTCTTTCTGGTTTCTGCTCTTCGAGTTTGCCGTTGATTGGTTTCACGGAGTCTTTGATGTGGTTCTTATCGGCTTCTTTTGTGAAGCTGGTTTCCTGCAAGGGATGGTTCGAGACAATATCCACACCAGTGACCCCGGTGCTTTCTGTTCCATCGCCATCGGGGCCTTCAGCTGAGGCATTGCCACCAGTGAGCGAGTCATCGATGGCACCTGCGGTCCTACTGACCATCTTCCCCTCCACTTCCGACACAGCCCGTCTGCGGTCTCCCGGATCCTGTAGATGTCGGAGAACCTCTCGTCATGGCTGATGAGGTCCGGGTAGATGATCATGAAGGCGGCGAGGGAGGCGGCGGCGCTGGCTTCGGAGGAGCCCAGAGCTCGGAGCGGAGCGCCGGTGCCGCCGGAGCGGCGCTCGGGGGGAGGGGGGTGGGGGGGGGGGCGGGCAGAAAGGGCGAATTTTTTTAGTTTTAAGAAAATGGAAAACTTCCCATGTTAGAAAAGGCCAGGAGAGTTGTAAAAAGATATACACAGTCGCTCTCGGAGAGGTCACTCCGGAGAAGGTATTGTTGGGTTTGGGGTGTCAGTGGCAATGTGTGGCTCGTCTGTGCTCCATGGGTTCGAAGTGCAGCCCCAAAGATGGGTTTTGGGGTTCAGGACATGGCCGTAAGTGACCTCGCGATCCGGCCCGGCTCGTTGCAATAGTAGGATCACGGGGTCCGGAGGGGTCCGGACACTCTGCACTTGGAGCCCTAGCACTTGTTCCCCACTACGGAACTGATTCCTGCTGCAGCTTCGGGGGGCGCCCGGCCGCCGCTGTTGCAGTCTCCCACCCCATCAGAAGGTTCCTTTGCCTTCTCTGTCCCCAACAATGCAGGCAGGTGGGCACCATAGCCCAATGGGAAAAAAAAGGAAGGGAAAAGATCCATGAGGGTGAACTCCTTGCAGAGGTTGAGACGGACAAAGCCACGGTTGAGTTTGAGAGTACGGAGGAGTGTTACATGGCAAAGATCCTTGTGGCTGAAGGAAGGTACCAGAGATGTTCCAGTTGGCGCAATCATCTGTATCACAGTTGAAAAGCCTGAGGATATTGAGGCCTTGAAAAATTATACTTTGGATACCTCGGCAGCACCCACCCCACAAGCATCCCCAGCACCATCCCCTGCTGCTTCACTACCTACACCTTTTGCCCAGGCTTCTGGTAGCTCACATCCCACTCACATGCAGGTTCTTCCTGCTCTCTCTCCCATGATGACCATGGGCACAGTTCAGAGATGGCAAAAAAAAGTGGGCGAGAAGCTAAGTGAAGGAGACTTACTGGCAGAGACAGAGACAGACAAGGCCACTATAGGTTTTGAAGTACAAGAAGAAGGTTACTTGGCAAAAATCCTGATTGCTGAAGGCACAAGAGTTGTCCCTCCTGGAACCCCACTCTGCATTATTGTAGAAAAAGAGGCAGATATACCAGCATTTGCTGACTACAGGCCAACTGAAGTAGTCGATTTAAAGCCCCAGGTACCACCAGCTACACTGCCCCCGGTGGCCACTGTACCTCCAACTGCCCAGTCTTTAGCCCCTGCACCATCAGCTGCCCACCCAGCTACTCCTGCTGGACCAAAGGGAGGAAGGGTGTTTGCTAGCCCTCTTGCAAAGAAAATGGCAGGAGAAAAAGGGATTGACCTTGCACAAGTAAAGGGTCAGGACCAGAAGGCAGGATCATCAAGAAGGACATTGACTCTTTTGTGCCTAGTAAAGTCACTCCTGCCCCCGCAGCTGCTGTACCTCCTCCAACCCCTTGAGCGGCACCTGTTCCAACAGGTGTCTTTACAAATGTCCCGATCAGCAACATTCGCCGAGTTATTGCACAGCGATTAATGCGGTCTAAGCAAACCATACCTCATTACTACCTTTCTGTTGATGTAAATATGGGAGAAGTTTTGACTGTGCAGAAAGAACTTAATAAAATGTTACAAGGTCGCGGCAAAATGTCTGTTAATGATTTCATCATAAAAGCTTCAGCTTCGGCGTGGTTAAAAGTCCCTGAAGCAAATTCTTCTTGACTGGAGACTGTCATAAGACAAAATCATGTTGTTGATGTCAGTGTTGCGGTCAGTACCCCGGCAGGACTCATCACACCTATTGTATTTAATGCGCACATAAAAGGACTGGAAACCATTGCTAGCGGTGTCTTTTCTTTAGCAACCAAAGCTCGGGGGAGCAAACTGCCGCCACACGAGTTCCAGGGAGGTACTTTTACAATCTCCAATTTAGGAATGTTCGAAATTAAGAATTTCTCTGCTATTATTAATCCACCTGAAGCATGTATTTTGGCAGTTGGTTCTTCTGAAGACAGATTGGTTCCAGCAGATAATGAGAAAGGATTCGATGTGGCTACTGTGATGTCTGTTACACTCAGTTGTGACCATCGGGTTGCGGACGGAGCAGTTGGAGTTCAGTGGCTCGCTGAGTTTAGAAAGTACTTTGAAAAACCCATCACCATGTTGTTATAATGAATCCAAGAATTTCTACTCTCCTAGGTCACAATGCTTCATTTTTACCAAGATATTTATGTTACAAGGCTGGTGGTTCGTTTATTTTAAAGTGAAACAATTATTTTTATTATTGAGTCTGTCCAGATAAGTTATTTTTCATGGGCATTACTGAACTTTTATAATGCCACTTACACTTGAATATTGTACACATTTAAAAATTAAATGCCAGGTTTTGCGCTGTATGTTCCTAGTCAAGGGACATGGCTTAGGCCTAGCCTAAGTTGTCCCTTATGAAATGTAGTAAAGGCAGAAATGTGGTTGCCTGCTGAAACAGGTTCATAAAGGTAACTTGATAAAAATCTTGAAGTTCCAAGATTTGATTTCCTAAAATGTTATGCTTGAATTTCAGAGCAGTCAAGGAACGTGTACTCTTGGAGAAAAGGATTGAATGGCATGATCTTGGAACTTAATGCCAATTTATAATTTTCAGTTTCATAATCTTGGTTTAGGATGAATGGAAAGGGTAGAGAATGTCAAAGAAAAATAAATTTCCAAAGTCAAGATTTTCTTAGACATTTCCAAATAGCTGTTCATTGCTCATTTTCATTTGAATCCTTACATGGTTGTTGTCCCATCTTGAGATGACGGTATAAAGAAATATAAACAAGTTAGTTGGTATAACTGAAATTTTGTGTGGGTATTTATTTTAAGCAAATGTATAATTCTGTGATCAGAATTGTATACCTCCAAATATATTAATAGGCTTACAGAAAAGAAGAAGGCTGTGAAAGTGGAATCTTTACTCCAATACTAACTGGTAGTGACAAATGAACTGAATGATCAAAATTCTTCAAAGAAATATGAGAAGCTATATTAAATAACTAGAATAAGTGTACATATGTAAAATCTGTTTACTAGAGGAGGTTATGCCTCAATCCATTTTCACCAAGTCTTAGCTGAAAAGCAGAAGGGGAGAATTATATTAGTGAACAACAGGATCTGAAAAGATTATGGCCTGAAAGAGTCTTTTCTGCCAGGCTAAAACAGAAAATGCTAAGATAAGTACACAAAGCGTTCTGTGTCTTTGCAGCCCTTGGTTATCTTCTGTACACTAAGAAAACCCTAAATCCCATTGATGAGGGGAAAAAGTAGTTAGGTTGCTACCTTATCGTCAAGAAGCCCTGGTAGCGCAGTAGTTAAGCACTCCTCTAACCAAAAGGTAGGCAGTTCAAACCCACCAGCTGTTTGGTGGTTTTTTTGTCCATAACATTATTCCCCTCCCCGACCACCCCCATTTTCCTATGATTTACCTTTCCTTTTCAGAAAGAAGTGGATACTTAAGATATCATTAAAATTACCAAACTTAACTGGACATTATCACAATTCCCGACTTTCTATCGAGTTGATGCATTTTAATAAATATATGGGATCGTTATTTAAATGTAGATCTGACCAGTGCTTCCTTGTATAGGTAATATGTGGAGTTGGACTTGAAATTTAGTCTGAGTTCTCCAGTGTTCAGTCTATTTTTCAATGTTCATTATTACATGGTGCACAAGTACAAGTGATGCTCCATATATTCTATAAATATTCACTCACCTTGTGTTATTATGAAAACAGTACATTAAGTTTTTGTTAATGAGTAATTTTGGCTTAAAATGAAGATCATGTAGAAGGAACAAATATATTGCAAGGGACCATGATCCTTATGAGTCAAATCTGGTTTAAACCTATGAAATTTCAAGGACAACCCATTATTTGCTTATGCTTATGGCTCTATTGTTCCCTTGAAAGAAAAATAAAAACAATTATCTTTTAATAAAAAATGTTCTCTGAAAATATCTAACCCCAGATATTTTCTCTTGCCAGGACTTAACAATAAAAAGACTAGAAATGAGTGTTTTGGATCCAAATTAGGTTGTTAAAATAATTAAACTATTTGTCTTCAAAAAAAAGATATATACAAGTAGGCATTCCCCCCCCCCTCAAAAAACATAGAAAATATTCTGCTGGGTGTACCATTCATAGTACATATTTTTCGTGCTAGGCGAGAATCCAGCAACTCTCTCTGAGTTAATGCAGCTGGTGGGTCACCTTGGAAGGTTCTCTGGTCACAGTGAATTTTTTTCATAAAATCGATTTCACCTGAACCTTGTTTTTTGTGATGGCTGATTTAAGAGAACAATGTACAGCTGTAAAAAAGATATTCTTACTCAGGAAAAATGCTGCAGAAACTGTTGTTATGTTGAACACAGCTTACAAGAGCAGCGCTATAGGAAAAACTCAAGTGCATGATTAGTTTTCTCATTTCAGAAAAGTTGAAATGTCAGAGTGGTTTTATTGTTTCAAAAAAGGTAAAATGTCAAAGTATGACAAACATCATTCTGGATACCCATCAACTTCCCAAACTAATGAAAATGCCTGACAAAAATCTGTGCCCTTTTGCTCCAAAACTGATGACAGACCATTGAAGACATGGGGTCAGACTGAGCTGGAAAAAGAACATCCAGTGGAAACATATGCTTTGGAATATGGAATAATATGGAAACACATTATGCTTTGAAAAAACAGCTCCAAAGAGACCCAGACTTTTTCCCAAGGTCATTACTGGTGATACAATATGGTGCTGTTCTTATGACCCTGAAACCAAAAATCAATCAACACAGTAGAAGATAGCATTGTCACCTCATTCAAGAAAAGTTTGTCAAGTGAAATCAAAGATCAAGATGATGCTCATTTGTTTTTTAGATGTGAGGGGGATAGTGCATTTGGAGTTCATTCCACCAGATCATACTGTTAGCCAAGCTTCTGTTTAGAGCAGCAGTTCCCAACCTGTGGGTCATGATCCCTTTGGAGCCATAACAGTAGCAAAATTACAGTTATGATGTAGCAACAAAAATAATTTTATGGTTGGGTGGGTGACTCACATATGAGGAACGTATTAAATGGTCACAGGATTAGGAAGGTTCAGAAGGTTTAGAAGTTCTGAAAAAATTGTACATGAGTGTGTGACAAAAAAGGCCTGATTTGTGGCAAACTGGTTTTGCCACCACAGCAATGCATCTGCTCACACAGCCATCTCAGTGCAACAGTTTTTAGCAAAAACCAGCATTCTTCTTTTGCCCTATGCATCTTAATCGCCTGACCTCACTCTGTGCTACTTCGTTTTGTTTCTGTGATTAAAAAGGTACAGGGAAGGACTGTGATTTGCTGATTTGGAAGAGATTGAAGAAAAAAATGAGGGAAGTGCCCTCAGCCATCCAAACAGATGAGTTTGAGAAATGTTTCCAGTAATTAAAACACAGATTTGAAAAATGTTTTGTGTAACAGAGAGTACTTTGAAAATGATAAGGTTGTTTTGTAAAAAAAAAAATTAAATACATAACTGGAAAAATTCCTTTTTGTGGGGATACCTGTGGAAGTCACTATCTGGTGTCAATTTCAGGATTGGGAGTGTAGGGGTGGAGTCTAGCCTGTCAATCTGGAGATAGCCAATGAGACATCTGTGTGAGCATGGCTTTCTCCTAAGAATTTTGGGAAATCTGGCAGTATTTCTCCCTTGAAGGTGAGAGATTTACGACTCAATTCCTTGAAGATGCTCTACTGACAAGACACATGGCTAACTCCCTGTGAGACATCCCCAAGGAGAAGTCACATGGGCTTACCCTAATGGAACCAAACTTCTGAAGCCAGAAAAGCCACATAGAAATCCCTACTAGTTCTGAGATGCTTGAGAAGTCATAGAGAGACCCCTGCCAATGCTGAGATGCTTCTACCATCACTGGATACACAAGACTCTGCACCCACTGGCCTGTGATTGTCCTGGTGTCGCTGCATGTACTTCATAAGTCTGAAAAGGACTTAAGGATTGGTATCAGACATATAGGCTAATATCAGACTTATGACCTTGAACTGGGCTGGGATGTTTTCTTGATGTACAGTCGCTCTTATACATAAACACCTCCCTTATATACATATGTGTGATTATGAATATGTTTCTCTAGTCTACCCAGAATAACACAGTACCCCCTTGTATGTTTTTTTTCCATTAAGTCAATGCATGCATTCATTTCTCAAGAGTAAGAAGACTGTCCTATGAAAATTTCATTGGGAAGCCTTATCCAATCAACCCTAGAGTCCTGAGCTTCTCCAGACTTCTTTTTGTTTCTATACTTCATAGAGTGCTAAGAGTAACATAATGAAAGTCCCTAGAACAGGGGTCCTAAAACTTTTTAAGCAGAAGGTCAGTTCACTGTCCCTCAGACTGTTGGAGGGCTGGACTGTAGTTTTTTTTTAACTATGAACAAACAAACAAACAAAAAACTATGAACAAATTCACTGTTAGTCAGGATGAGTCGCAGAACAGGCAGTGGTGGCAAAAACACCTGGCGGCTGGATAAATGTCCTCGGCAGGACGCATGTGGCCCATGGGCTATAGTTTGAGGGCACCTGCTCTAGAAGATGACCAATGAAATCCCTTGAAGTCCCCATTTTGAAGTCATATGAATGGAAGTGCAGACATGTTAGGAAAGGTTTAGAGATGAAATTTCAGACATGTACAGAGAATATGCTCTAAAGAAATGCTTTACATTTTGAGATTTTAAAAATATATAGCTTTTATAATTGTGTAGCAACACATTTGGAGTACTCTCATTCGTGTGTGTGTGGTACTGTCTTTTAGAAGTGATCGTTTTTGTTTAGAAATTTGCTCATTTGCAAATGTGTTTTTAATATATTTAGGGAAATTCTAGTGTGGTCTTGTTATAAAAATTGTTGAGCCTTAATATTAAGGCAGGAGGCTCCTGGGCTCCCTACTGATTTGCTTGTGGACTCAACAAGATCTCAGAAATAATTCCAGACCCTGCGCAAACTCTTGAGATAGCTTCCCATCCAGTCATGCAGTGGACCTTCTGTTCTTCGACTCTTAGACTCCATTTGGGTTTGTGTATCAAAGACTTAAAGCGATATTAGTACTAATTCTTGAAACTTTTTTCTTCATTGTTTTTCTCTCCCTTACCCTGCTCTTCAAATTCCAGCTGCCATGGAATTCCCAAATTCAGATATTTGTCTTCTCAACCTAACAAGACTGTCAAATTTTGTTTGCATTTTCTCTCCCCAAACTTTAATTGGGTTTTGAACCACAGGGGGGAAATTCTGAGCATTTTTTGGCCTCTGATAATTTTTTTCCCCGATAAAGTCAAAATCCTGCTCTTTAGTTCAGCATCTCAATGCAGTTGCTTCCTATATTTTGTTGAGTTATTTTAGTTCTCTACAGCAGAAGGCAAAGGCTTAACCCTGTTATTTCCTCATTGCTAGGAGCAGAAGTTCCTTTCTAGCACATTAAAAATAATCAGATATTCCAATATGTAGAGTCGGAAAGTACACTGTAAATATTGCCAAACCTTAAAATCCTACAAGCCTTAGCCGAATATAAACCTACCTCTTTGCAAACCACTGCTTTACGATTTTGTGAAAAGATAAAATTGCATACATTTTCAGAAAATGCAAACTGTTTTCTTTTTCATCTTTCACTTACACTTATTGGTAGAAAGTAGGATAAATTTCAGTCTTTTGGAAATGATCTTGCCTCCCGTAATTATAGTCATCAGAGATTTGCCTCCCAATAGTCAATTTTTCTACATGGGTGAGAATACTTGAATTGAAAAATGGATAGCATTCTCTTATTTTAATTAGGACAAATAACATGACACTAAAACTTTTTCTAAGCAAAACAGTTTTAGTAGGGTCTCCAAACTAAGTTGGCTGGAAAGGAAAGTCTGGCTATCTACTTCCTAAAATTTGCCAATGAAAAGCCTGTGCATCATAATACATGAGATTTGTAATGTATAGATGATTATATACATAATATATAATAAGTAATCTTATTAACAACTGATCATGAGGATAGCATAAGATTGATCAGGATGTCTTTCCTTTGGGCACAGGGTTGCCTTAAGTGCAAGGGGCCCGTTTGAGGGTCTAACAACTACAGTACCAACATCAACATGAGTCATCACAAAATACTATATGTTTTCTCTTTTACTCTCCATGTCAAATAATAATACCATTATGTCAAATAATAATACCATTAGACAAATGCAAAAGATAGTAAAACAAAATAAATGTATACATGCGAGATTATTGTCCACAGATGTATTCTCTGACTAACTGTTACCTAGAAAGCATTAAAAATAAACTTTGGACTGATGGCAGAACTAGGTGAAAAGACTATACCTTCATACATATAGCACAATGGGGTTGCAGAAAGGAAGATTTTTACTTCTTCTTCTTGCAGCCACCAAGTATGTGCCCTTTTGCCATATGATATCTGTAATGTAGGACTTAGCTTTCATATTTCCGCAGCCGCCCCTCTGTGCTGCGGTTTTGTCATGCCACCCTTGAATGACACCCTCGACCTCTGAGTCTTATGACATGCCTTAATTTCTTCTGACTCCAGAGTGCCATTTGCTGAGCGGACAAGTTCATCAAATGGAGAACAGAATCCTTATGAGAAGGGCCTATGCCAAACTTCCTCTGTGTATCTAAATCATGCTTACGATTAGTGACCAAGAACACACAATAGGTAATTGATGTGTGTCACATTGACTCTGACTCAAGATATATAGTCAAGCTACTGCCAGGGCTCTCCAGGGAAGGTTGGCACCTCTCTAGCATAGTATTGTTAAATATGAGTTCATCCCTCAGGATGCAGCCTTTTCTTTCCTTCTAATTTTGTTGTAATTTCTCACTTAACTCTGCCTAATAAGGACTGGCAGCCTTTGTGCTCGCTCTTGCTTGATTCTGCATTTATGTCTGCATACCTTTTTTGTTTGTTTGTTGGAGGGAGCTTTCAAGCAGAGAAGACATACTTGACTTATTCTTTATTTCAGTGGTTCTCAACCCTCCTAACGTCACGACTCCTTAATACAGTTCCTCATGCTGTGGTGACCCCCAAACCATAAAATTCTGTTTGTTGCTACTAATTTTGCTACTGTTATGAATTGGGCAACCCCTGTGAACGGGTCGTTCAACCCCCAAAGGGGTTATGCCCCACGGGTTCAGCATGACACTTTATTTGGTTTGTTGTTTTATGCATTCATTTGCACAGGAGTATACTAGATGTTATGGGGAGAACAGATTTTGAGGAAGGCAAGAAAAAATGCACATGCATATGAAAGTGTGTTGTGTGTGTATGTGTGTGTGCTTTATCCACGACAATCCCCGGGTCTAATATGGAGCACAGGATACTTTACCCACTGCTATGAACTCAGTAACGATCCGAAAGGACAGTAGATTGTCTCTCTAGGGTGTCCAAGGCTGTAAATATTTGGAAGCAGACTGTCTCCTAGGACTCCCAGGAGTTGCTGAAGCGTTACCAGCCTAAGCGCTTAACGCACTGCACCACCAGCATCTCTTACAGTACATGAAGCACATACCAAATAGTGTGGAATAGAGGAATTAAGGTTGTTGCTGCAATAGGGTGTCATCGAGTTGGTTCTGACTCACAGCGACTCTGTGTACAATAAAAGAAAACACTGTCTGGTCCTGCATCATCCTCACACTTGTCTTCATGTTGGAGCCCACAGTTCCAGCCTCTGTGTCAACTCTCTTGCTGAACACCTTATTGTTTCCCATGGCCCCTCTTCTTTACCAATCTTGACGGGGACTCGTCTCCTCTGATAATATATCCAAAATATGGCATGTGAAGGCTCATGGTCTAGTGGGCATTCTGGTTGTACTTCTTTCAAGACAGACCTGTTTGGCCTTATTTCAATGTTCTTCTCCAGCACCATAACTCAAATGCATCAACTCTTCTTCTGTCCTCCTGATTCAATGCCCAACTCTCACGTAGCAGGGGTACCCTTCCAAAATGGAATTTTTCCCAAGGCTACCTATTTTTTTTTTTACAAAATAAACTTATCATTTCTAAAGTATACTCCATTATTCTTAATACAAAACTGTGATTCCATTCTTGGAAGCACTTTTCAAACTCATCTGTTTGCATGGCTGACAGCATCTCCTTTTTGTCTCCACCTCTGGTATGACATTAAATCATTATCCTTTCATGTGTCTCAGAGATATTCTTGAAGGCAAAAAAAAGTAGCACAGAACAAGGTCAGGTGAGTAAGGTATATATGGCAAGAGAAACATGCTGGGGTTTTGCCCAAAACTATTACACTGAGATGGCTGTGTGAGCAACAGGCGCATTGTTGTGGTGGCAAATCCAGTCCTTTGTATGTCACAGATCAGGCCTTTTTGGTCATACAAGTCTTTATTGACTAATTTTCCAAACAACAAACAAATCTGTCTAAGCCTCTAATTTTCAGAGTCATTGTATGTGTAGCATGACTCTGAAGAGGAATTTATAGATTGGTATCAGACACATGGGATAATATCTGACTTATGGACTTAATCTGGACTGGACTGAGATGTTTTCTTATTGTACAATTACTCTTAGACACACAGTTCTCTATTATACCCATATGAGTGTCTCTTGATTTGTTTCTCTAGTTAACCCAGACTAACACATAATGATAAATGAGGAAGTTGTCAATATTTTGTCTTGCTTGAATCCATAATCAATGCTAATGGAATCAGCAGTTCAGAGATTAAAATATGAATTACATTAGGGGATTTACCTAAAACAAAGATATCACTTTGAGGACTAAGGTGTGCCTGACCCAACCTATGGTATTTTCAATTGCCTCTATGCATGTGAAAGTTGGACATTGAATAAGGAAGACCAAAGAAGAATTGATCCATTTCAATTATGGTACTCAAGAAGAATATTGAAAGAACAATGGACTTCCCATGCAACCAACAAATCCTTCTTGGAAGATGTACAGCTAGAATATTCAGAGGCAAAGATGGCAAAAACGTCTTCCAAGACAGATTTGTTTGTTGTTTTGGAAGTCCATAATACTTTCAATATAATTATTGAAGAACTTCTTTGAAGTTTTCTTGAAGTCTTCATAAGAAGACTTTATTTCATGTACTTTGGATTTGTTACCAGGAGATACCATGTCCTGGAGAAGGACATCATGCTTGATAAAGTAGAAAGGTAGTGAAAAAGAGGAATGGCCTTGTTTCAATCCATGTTGTCCAAGGCTTTCCTCTCTTTCCCTAGGGGCTCAAATATACGAACTATTGTAAGCCTGGCACAGACCAGGCAGTGTGTTTTCTGTTGCTGGGTCGGAACCTTGTTGACAGCACCTGACAACAATAACAAATATGACAATATGACTTAAAGCATTTGTGAAATTTGCCATGGTTCCCTAATTTCTTCAGAATTTCTCCTGAATGATTAGATGAGCATAGGAAGAATCAGGAATCATTTCCATTCTCCCCAGTAAGGCCTCCCCCACCCCAAATCACTATCCAGGGGAAAAGCATCCAAGAAAGCTGAAGGGGAGAAGAAAGTGAAAAAGAGAGAATGTGAGGAGTAGTAAGGGGAGGTCAGTAAAGGCCCACTTCTGAACCCTTTCTTTCGTTTTACTCTCTGTCTGTTTTCCTGCCTCTGTCAAACTCTTCCTCCTTATACCACAAATCTTGTTTCCGGTCTCCTAGATGGGCTCAGCAGCAGTTGACAATTCATATTGTGAATTTGGGAGAAAATCGGGCTAAAAACTGAAATGTGCTCTTGCAAGAAATATGTCAGCTGATGTAATAAAAGATAGTTGAGGATCACGGGGCCAGATCGTTGGCTTTGCTCCAAACCCTGTTTTGGCACATCTGAAAACTGAGAGAACAAGTGGCCAAATGACTCATTGCTTCTGGGCAGGCTTTAGACAGCTCATCTATAAAATAGGGGCATTAGAATTTAAGAATTTGTTTAAAGATGCAGTTGAAATGTATACTTGCATAAAAACATGCTTGACAAATGATAGACCCAATCTCTATCCCCTTCCACTTCTTGTTTTTGTTCTCCCCCTTCTGCATTTCTGCCTCATTTCACCCCTTCTCCGCCCTTCATTGCATGCAGAAGTTGATAGCAGAATCTCTATGGGATAATACTGTGTGTGACTGAGGCCTGTTTGCTTCAAGATCCATGGTCCACTTTTTGTATGGTGGCTAAGCGCTCTTAGTCTAATATTTCTTTTGAATGCTCGCCTATTCATTCTTGGAATGTTCTAGACACCTTTTTAACTGGACACATCAAGCCTCATCATCTTTGGTCATCTACTGGCTTCCACAGCTCTCTCTCCCTCCCTGCCGCAGGTGCTGAGATCCAGTCTGACCTCTATCGGACCCATCACAGTAGCACCCCAAAACAGACACCTGGACCTTATGGAGGCTTTCTCTCTCCGACTGTTCCAGAATAAGGAGGTCACTTAAGAGAATTCATTCTCTGCTCTCCCTATTAGCTTCCTAAAGGGTCCAAGTGGTAGAACACAGACATTGAATGAGAGTTATAACCCTGTGATAGGTTGATTTATTGTGCCAACAAGGCCAGTGAGCACATGTGGGACTAATTGGCGGACAGAGAGATAAATGGCCTGGTGAACCTCACCTTTCTTGCTCTTCTATCAATGGACCACTATGCCACTGTCTTGCTTGTTCTATTCCTTAATTTGTAAGCTACACTACCTTTGGGACACCTAACCCATGGACTGTGTTACTATAATTTGAGGTTCCTTCCAGACCTGCTTTGCCATGCTAATGGAATATACGTCTCTTGAGCTGGGAACTGTCAGACCCTGTCATCTGGCTGACTGTTGGTGACCTGTCTTGCTGTCTGCTGCCTATGGCCCAATAGCCTGAATTGCTCTACAGAGGACTACCTGGTGGCCCTCAAGACTTGAAGGACAGCCAGTGTATAGCTGTCTCACGCAAGTGTGTTGCACTGAGTCATTTGTACTGCTTTATAGATGAATTAACTGCTTATTTCTTATGCTCTCTAGCTAGCTAGCTTTATGAATATACATTTAATTATTAGTGTCCTGGTTTTGTTTCTCTAGAGAACACTAACATAATCCCTGAGGGTGAATTTGATCATAAGAAATAGAAAGTAGGAACAAAAGAATTAGAAAGTAGAATGGGACAGAAACAAACTTTCCTCTCCCTCCTCCCTGCAGTAAACAGCCTGAACGAAATGTCCAGAGACCTCCATCCTGGTGGTCACTGGTTCTGCTCAGTGAATGCAGGACTGACTTGGGAATGCCTCACCTTGTACTTACTGCCCCTTCCTTCTTTGTCTCCCCACCCCCCTTTTTGACCCTCACTTATGTTTGCTGCCATTATATCTCCCAATTGCATCATCGCTTAAGCCTGGCTTACCTTTAAGGATTTGAGGAAACTGAGCTAAGAGAACTTGGAACTGCATGTTCTAGACATCTTTATCAATTGACCTCTGGATAGACTTAAAAAATTAATCTCTTATTTTATATTAATATTTTCAATTTTGATAAATTCTTTTCCCTTTTGAAAGTTAAGTTTTAGTGACATATAATTCACATGTCATACAATTCCAGCAATTGAAAAGACTTGCATGATCATCACCACGATCCAGATCAGAACATTGTTTTCTTTTTGTGCTCATTATCACTGGTTCCCATTTTCTCCTAACTTCCCTTATCATCACCCTAAGAAACTGTTAATCTAGTTACTGTCCCTCCAGATTTATCGATCCTGAAATTCATATAAAGAGAAAAATACAAAAAGAAAAAAATAAGAAAATAAAGCACTGAGAACCCTCAATCAGAAAACAATAAAAACTGGAAGAAATTTTACATGGGTCAAAATGGAGAACAAATGATAAGGTGTTAACTTTTACCTTAACTATATCTGCATGGAGCCTCTGGATAGCCAAGGGAACTATCAAGGGAAACTGAGAGGCAGAAGGTCGAAACCAAGATACTGACCTGTCCACTTCAGGGAGTAAGTACCTCAGGTTGGGCCTGTGGATTTTCCAGATGTTTCTCTTGTCCAGCTGGCTTGCAGCTGATACCCTTGTTTTGAGGGTTGAATAGCTCCTCTGCTCATGACCCATCAGGACACTCCCTCTGGGTTGACAATTCTCACTGAGTTGCTCTGCCTCTGGCCTTTAGGTCCAGTGGTTCCTCCCTCTAACCTTGGGGTGGGTTTGGGGAGGGGAATAAATCGCTAGACTGGTTGAGATTCATCTCTGTGGTGTACCTACCCTAGGACGGTTGATTTCATATGTCCACTTGACCAGAATGTTGTTGATCCTGTCAGGCCTGTGCTGTGAGTTCTGACTTTTAGCAGCCCTAGGTACCACAGAATGGAACGCTGCTCAGTTCCGCACCAGCTTCACAATTGTTCTTAAGTTCGAACCTAGTGTTGGCCACTCTATCAGTCCATCTTGAGGCTATTCCTCTGTCTCACTGCACCTCTACTTTACCAAGCATGACGTCCTGATCCAGGATCTGGTCTCTCCTAACACATGCCAGTTTTTCAGTCAAATGCCAGGTTAGAAGCTGCTAGGAAGTACAAGTGGTTCCATGCGATTAAGTCATTTGACCTTGGATAAAACAAATTATGGTCCTTGCTATGGCTGGGCCTTATAGAAACAGTAGAAGGACTTATAAGCAACAAGTTTGCTCTAGGAAATATTGGGCCATCAGATTATAAGCAAATATTGTGCTAAAATTCTTCCATTCTTCCCATCACAGAGTATAAATCAAGACAATAACAATCTTCAGCCTGTAGCCTGACTTATAGAATTTAGACTTGCCTGTATCCATAATCATGTTATCTAGTTCCTCCAAATCAAGTTGTCTTTCCAATTCTATTTACAGATCTTGCTGGTTCTGCTTCTTTAGGGAACACTAAGACAGTTCTCAGTTCTCTTTCACACAAAAATATTTGTAAAAAGCAAAACTAAGCCACTGTCTTGAACTCAAGAGTAGCTATAGAAGACAGAATAGAACAAGCCCACAGAACTTCCATGGCTGCACATCTTTACAGACTCGGGCTGACAGATCTTTCTCTGGTGGCGTGGCTGCTGGTGTGGTAGGCAACTAAGATCTCTCATCATGTTGTCCCCAGGCCTCCTTCCTCATCATAGCTGGCTTCTTTTGTTCGATTTTCTCTGTTGAACTACCTGGTGTGATCTTTTTTCTCCAACTGGATCCAGACTAATAAAAAAATAGCCATGCTAAGTTAGAGTCTATTTACCTGTTTTTGTGGTGTGACTAGAATCAATAGCATGATAATATCATTTCTGAAATGCATGCTGTTGTTAGGTAGTGACCCTGTGTACAACAGAATGAGATACTGCCTCGTCCTCACAATCATTCTTTCGTGTGAGTCCATAACTGCAGCCACTGTTTTATTGCACCTTGCCTGAGCATACTCTTTTTAGCTGCTCTTCTACTCTCCCAAGCAGGGTGTCCCTATCCAGAGACTGACACAATATGTCTGAAGTTCACTGGACAGAGTCTCATGATCCTTCAGTTTGTGGCTCTCTGGTGACTTGTGGAACTGTTGGAATTTATGTCGCTGATATTTCAAATATCAGCAGGGTCACCGAAAGGGAACAGGTTTCCATAGAGGTTACAGCTTTAGGACAGACGATGACAAAGGAATTGGCTCTCTTCTTCAAAGAAACCCATCACTCGTGTTGTGAGCAGCGTCACAGCAATCAGATTCTGTAGGTCCAAAAATGCATAGCGTGAGAAAACTGGATCTTTAACTACTTCAAAAAGAAGGAGCATAAGAAGGTTCTCTAGGGCATCAGAAAATTAAGCCAATTCATATTTCAACAGTTCATATATGATATGATACTGAAATTGAATAGCCCTTTCCTTAAGGAGAGAGTTCCCAGTTATTACAAGTGCACATCATACATGTTTTTAGAAGTTGCCTCTCTCCCATCTTTGTGGTGGCTACTGAGATCTTTCTCCATGCATTCCAGGCCTGGCAGGTGGCAAATTAGTGGTGTAAGAATGACTCTGTGCTATTATTTGCAAAATGGGATTCGGATCTCACTCATTTCCAAACCTCCCAGGGTGCTTTTAGAAACAAACACACGGCATGGCTCCCCACCCCTGAATTCCACTTCAGGTGCAACTGAGAACAGGCGCATTTTCCTCCTGCAGGGTGCACAATATTTCTAAAATTGCCCCCCAAGAGATTTGCATCTATAGTGAATGCTCTGTAATAGCTCAGCAATGTTCTCTGGGTCTGCCTTCAGGAACACCGCATGGGCACAGCAGACACGGTGCCAGAAATACTTCAATCTCAAGGCACAGAGATGTAGTGAGCCATTCTGTCCTCTAACTTGGGGGAAAGAAAAGGGTCTCTCTTCAGGCACTTGCAACTGGGGAGTGGGCGAGGGAGTGACAGAGTTCCCACCATGGCACGTCATCCCTTAGAGGACCACCAGGGACTAAGAAAAGGAAGTAGCACAATTAATCTTTTTTTGTAGCGTTTTTTTTCCCCCTCTCGCCAGTTCACCTTCTCCCTTTATATTCTGAAAAACCACACTTTGTAGCTCCATAGACTTTCAAACTGGCTATCTGCATGGCAGACTTGATGATACTGGCTACACTGGCAAGGAAGCCCAGGTCAAAAACACGGCATCCCTGGCATTCTTAGGGTGGCAACAGAGGAGGAGCCCAGAACACGAATGTCCTCTTCATTGTGTGACTTCGGGCGTTCCTTACTATCCAGAAAAGTCGGGGGGTCTGGAGTCCTCTTGCTGTGGCAGCTCCAGGGAACAGTGAAGGAGATGAATGGGGGCCCTAAAACCCAGAAAACACCCTCCTGCAGCCCACCCCGTGGCCTCCTATGAAGGAATTCTATCTGGACAAGAATCAGAAGGGGGCTTGGGTGGGGAGCAGGGCTGTCAGGCAACCTGTAGGCACGGATTCAGCTGGAGCGGTCATGACAACATCCATCTACTTTTGCACTGATTGCAAAGAGACATGTAGCTCAGACTTCTAAATGGCCTGTGCTGCCCAGCTGCCTAGGAATCCCTGCTTAGAACTTCTCATAATCCAACGATTCCAAGATCAACCGTGGCCAGAGGAGGGACTCCAGGAATCCTATCATAGAAATCATATGGGGTCTAACTAGTCGGTTGGTGGCCATGATAATGGCCAGCTATATCATTTCTGCTGGGAAAGCAGAAGCCAATAAAAATAAGGTGAGTGGTTTCAGAACTTTGTTTCCTTCGTTAAAGATGCAGGCACCACTGAGAGTTTAATGCTACCAGAACCACTCTACAACTTCTCAGTTGGTGTGATGGGACACCAACTCATGGCAGCCAGATGCACAACAGAACGTGACATTGCCCCTGCCTTCCTCCCAATTGCTCCTCAGTTTGAGCCCACTGTGTCGGCCCCTGGATCTGCTCATCGCATTAAGAGTCTTTCTCTTTTTCACTGACTCTCCTTTATCAAGCATGATGCCATTCTTCATGGATTCACGTGTATACAATGGGGGACTTCACAAGCATGTGCAAAATGGAATTTAAAAAACAAGGGAGTCTTCTTCACATGCTTTTCAGAACCATGTGTATGGTACAACAAATATTCAAGTACTCGCTAAAAGAATGTTGGTTCGAACCCACCCAAGGGTGCCTCGGAAGGCAAGCCCCCGAATTCATTGACACCAAGTTGAGTCTGACTCACGGGGACCCTAGGAGACAGGACACAACTCCCCCGATGACTTTCCCAGATTGTAACTTTTTACAGCAGCAGAATGTCTCTCCTTTCTCCCACCTCTTAGAAGACAAGCCTGGATGATCTGCTTTCAAAAGACCCCAGTCGTAAAAAGCCTTTGGCACAGTTCTACTCTGCACACATGGGATCATCATGAGATGAAGTGAGCAGCCAGCAGTCGTCAATATCTACCTGTCCACCTATCCAAAGAGAACGGCTATCACTGCAGTATGTTTACATGTGCAGGTCAGTGACATTAATTATACTGGGCATGTTATGCATCCATATTTTTCTATAATTTCCCAACACCCGAGCAAAAGTTGCCCTCCTGAGCAATGACTGCCTGTATCTTTCCCTCTCTTGCTCCTGGAAATAACCAGTGACCTTTGGTTTCTACACATTTGCCTATTCTCCCTATTTCCCTTAAATGGGATCACAAAAAACTTGTCCTTTAGTGACTGGCTGATCTGATGTTTTCAAAGAAGCCCTGGTGGCTGGCAAGGTAAGTGGTTCTGATTTGGGCTGCTAACCACCAGGTGAACAGTTCTGAACTACCAGCAGCTCTCCAAGAGAAAGCCAGGGTTTTCTCTTTCCCATAAAGAGTCACAGCTCTGAAACTCACAGGAGGAGTTCTCCCTTGTCCTCTAGGTTCCCTATGAGTCAGAATTGACGCAACAGTCGTGAGGTAGTGGCTTTCAGTGCATCGTGTCTCTTTATGACAGAGTCATGCCTTCTTTGATTAGTGGATAGAACACTTTTCCAACCTCTCCTAGGACACTTGGAGTCCTTGGCAACTCATCTACAAATGAAAAGATCTGCTGTTCTCATTCACCCAGAAGTTCCTGGGAGGCAAGATCTGGCATTCTACTTTCTCAAGGTTGCAGCCTTGAAAGACCTGTGGGGGACAGTTTTACTCAGCCCAAACTATGAGTCAGAATTGACTTGATGGAAACCGGGCTATTTTTGTTGTTGGAATGGATCCCGGGCTTTTGCCCTAGGGGTCCCTACGTGAATTTGTTTTATGTGCCCCTACCCTGGTTGGGTGCAGAATGGCCTTGCAGTCCACGGGGCAGTACACTGTGTCACAGTAATGTGTTCCAACTCCAGCTGTGTGGCACGGCATTTGCGTGACTGTCTGTCTGCTCCAAGAGGTGAGTCACAGAAAATTAGAGATGGGAAAGACCTATGAGGTCATCTGATTCATGTCCTGCCCATGAACAACCCTCCCCTGTGCTCTGTTTCCTATCACATCATCCAGCTCCATTTTAAAGAGCAGGGGAGAGTGCCTTCATCTCTAGCACGTGGAGCCAGAACTAGCTCTGAGATGTCTCCTCTCGGTGTATGCTTGCACTCATGCCATGGTTGCGCAGGTGGTCCAATCTAAAAACAAAAGTCCTTGAGCTGGGTGACAAAGTGGAGATCTTCTCTTCAAAAGAAAATATCAGTTCCAGGAAGACCTCACTTCATTCATTTTTTTATGCATTTATTTAGGATTGCTGGCTTTTACTTCCTTTAACAAGGTCCTATACCTAGGACCAAGGCATCTTGTTGGTTTTGCTCCAAAAGCTCACTTTTTTGTGTGATTGTGCATCTCCTTGGTTTCTATGTCCTGGTACATATCCGAGCCCATCACTCTAACACAAACAGAGGCCCTTTGCTTTTGCCCAGGCAGTCAGCTCACTGTGCACAGAATCCAAGGTTTCATAGGTGACTTACCTTAATCTGACCCTTTAAGCAAGGCTCGCTGCACACAGACCGTACCATTCCACTTTTGTTCATCTGGATTTTGTAGTCATCGATGTTCAGCACCCCTTCATGCCAAGTTCCAACATGAACATAGTCATAGCGTTTAGCTTCAGTGTATTGCAGATTCATGATGTCATATCTAAAAAGAAAACAATACGTGAGTCAAGAAAAATGGGAACATCTTGTAGAAAATCAAGAAAAGAGGGTATAAAAATAACAATGAAAAAGGCAGATGAGACTTGCCCCGCCTCCCAGGGACAGCTACTATCAGTATTTTAGTTTGCTTCTTTTAAAAATGTTACTTGTAAAATTTAAGTTTATTGACATATACTTCACAAATCATACAGTTCAATGGTTTAAGCCCATTTTTTAAAGATATGCACTCATCACCAACTTCAACTTTAGAACATTTTCTTCTTTCTTATTCTCATTAAGATTCACTCCCCATAACCTCCCAATAGTACCTTTGGTATCATTAAATGTGCATTCTCTTCTCCCATCTCTGTGTGAATATCCTGCATCTTTGCTGCAAAATATGAACTCTTGGACTTCTCTCACTCTGCTTATTTTCCAAAGAATAATGTCATGGCTGCTGAATTGATTACCCTTGCCTTCCAATCATCATGCCCTCTGGTATTCTTTGAGCAAGCATACTAGCCTTTCAAACATGGCTTTATTTATTTGATTGTTTTTATTCCAAATTTATTTCCTATCTTCAGTTACTGTTTTCACTATGCTGGATTGAAATAGGTGCATTTTACCAAGCCCGATGCCTTCCTTTTTAGGTGCTAATAGAGGGAGCTATCTGAGGAACACAGATTTAATTAGTGAGGATGTTGAGGATTTAACATCTTGCACATTGACATTTAAGCTGATCTCTTCACTGATTAGAGCAAACATTTTGATTCCAAATAATTGTTGCCAGCTATTTCAGTAATGTCAAACACTGCAGTGCTATGAGATGGAAAAACCTACCTTTAGAAATCTGCACTGTTGCCAGTGTATTTGGGGGTGGACCTCATGGCTTTCCAGTGGTGGTGGTGTAGGACATGTTCCAAAGTTCTTTCCAGAGGAAAGAACACAGGACTCCCTTTTCTGGCCTCTGAACAGCAGATCAGACTACTTAAAACTGTGTTTAAAGACCCTAGAGTTTGAACGATTCTGGTGGGGATTTAGTAAGATAAGGCAAGTAAAACTATTTCACCACTGGGACAAAGGCATATTCAAGTCAAAGCCATGTCATTCTCATTGATATTTCTATGACTACTCTGAAATACTCTCACATTTCTATTAACATAAGGACACCTTTTGTTCGAGAACACCTTTTTTTGTCATAACTATTTCTCAGTCATTGAAAACTCCCTGGTAGTGTGAAACATTCCTGTGTGGGCTTTTGCCCCAGGTAGAATATAACTCATGCAAAGTTTCCTACAACTCATGCCTGGGTCCCTCCTTTATTGACTAGTGAAGTGCTATTTATATCCATGCAGCATCTCCAGGAGTTCTGGGCTAAAACAGAAGAAGAATTGTCTCTTGTGCTTTATTGGGGGAAAACTTTTCTGTACACACACACACACACACACACACACACACACACACACACCCCTAATCCACTCCTGTATTTTTTATTTCTGAACTTTACTCCAAATCTTTCTGGCACTCTACCAATCAATCCATGTTAGCCTCAGAAACTTACGGCTGATTGAAAGGACCTAGTTCTTTCTTTAAGTGACTACCTACAGCTTCTTTCTTTTGACCACTAATACCAACTGAATGGCCTTTCTCCCTGTTTTTTTAGTGTGCATCCTCTGTCTTCACTAACAGATGGTTGGAAAGTCCATTGTTACTGACACATCCCAGAACTTTCTTCGGAGTAGCTCTGAATGGTACTCAGAAAATCCAAAGGGGTATTAATTAATTATAAGCCGATGATGGCTCCTGCTCATTTCTGTTGATCAATGAGCCTGCTCTGCACCTCCAGCATTTTCCCCGTCTGAGCTGACGATGACTGGGAAACCTGCTGTAAATGTTGGGCCTGAATGTTTCTCAGGATCATTTCCTTGCATGTCTGTGTTTTACTCCAGAGCAGATGATGACAGCTCCCTGGGGGTTTGGTTTCCCTGCCAGCACTAGGGTATTTTTGTCCCTTAGACCACTTTCCTAAGACACTCATTTTGACCTCCCCCTTTGCACTTTCATAGGGAAAATCAGTTTGTATTTCATGGGTGTTTAGAAACCCAAAATTTTCATAGCATTTTGGCAAGAAAATGCATTCCTAAAATGTTCCAAAAGCTTGAAGGAGAGAAAAAGAGAGGATACTGAAGGCTGGGGGGTGGGGGGTGGAGGGAAACCACTGTTCAACCAACAGAAGTTCTCTGGTGTGCCACATGCATCCTCTTTTCTCTTTTCTGCAGGCTCCTTCCAGGGCCACTGGGGTTTACTTCGACTTTCCTCCTGCCATAAATAACAGCAATGCAGCAGAGGCTAGATGTACTCTGATGATGTTGCATGCTGATGAACTAAAATACTCACAAGAGGGTCCAAAAGCAAAATGCTGGCACAACAGGAGATGCAAGGAGAGGGAGGTGACCAATTTCAAGCATGAGGAACTGATCCCTGAAAAGGAACTCAGAGGAAAACTCCTAATTTGAATATGTAATTAAAAAATAGAGAAGTGAGCGAAAACCATGTGTTTCCTCTTCTGGACTCCTGTGTTCAAGTGACACAGTGGGTTTTGCATCCTAATGCTTAGCTCACCAGCGTCTCCACCAGAGCAAGATGAGGGTGTGGCTTCCCTAAAGATTTACAGTCTGTGAAACTCTAAGGAGTGGTTGTACTTTGTGCCATGGGGTCCTTATGTATTGGGATGTACTCAATGCCTCATTCACTGTCCTTAAGACAATTCCAGCTAATAGAAAATCTGTAGCTTCATAGAAGTCCTATGAATAGAAACTCTGTAAGTTTCCTATAGGATTCAATGAATGGGAATAGAAAGTCTATAGGTTTCAATAACACCTTTGTGTGTCCAAAATCTTACAATCTTTATAGGAGCAGACAGCCTTATCTTTCTCTTGAGGAGTAATTAGTGGGTTCAAATCCCTGCCCTTTTGGTGAGCAGCTCTAGGTGGAGCACACTGTACCACCAGGGCTCTCACTTGATGACATCGTTTCTAGATAAGGGCTATTGCGAAGAGTTAATGTACTCAATTGTTAACCAAAGTTTGTAAGTTCATGTGAACCCAGAGGTTCATTAGAAGAAAGGCTTGGCAAAGTACATTCAAAAAAGTCCGCTACTGAAAAATTTATAGAACAGAATTCTGTTTTTAAATGCATGCGATTGTCATGAGTAGGAATTGATGCCAGGTAATTGGATTGTTTGGGAAAATCTGGAGAGAGTAAGAGGACACTCATATCTATGGGATTTATAAAAGCTCTGTGCCTGGTACGTTTTGTATTTAATTCATAGAACCACGATGAAAGCTTTCTAGTCCCAATCTGACCCCAGCTTCCATTGGAAAGTGAAGTTTAATCCATAAGTGTAGAAAGTTAGGTAATCAACATTCTAAACACCAGTCCTCCGTGTTCCTTCTGAGAACATGCCCCAAGGCATCCGGACCTTATGGCCTTTCCACAAATGCAAGCCCTGCATCTTCCAGTCTCTCCCAACTTTACCCACCCAAGGAAAATCTGGCCCCGCCTAACTGGTGCTCTGGAAGGAACCGTTGTTTTGCTTGGTGCTAATGTCTAGCCTGTCTTTCTAAGAGGCTTTACCCACGACCGTTGTGTTGACTCCAAGTCATGGCAGCCCTGTAAGCCGGCAGACCAATTGCCCTCAAGGATTCCCCATGTTTTACCTCGAAAGAGAAACTGGCAGGTTCAAAATTTCCACCTTTGAGTGAATGACTCACTACGTAACCACTGACACACCATGGTGTCTCCCCGCCCCACAGGTCACTCTCAGCATGTGGAATGTTAAGCTTGCTTGAGATGGGGAGCTATGTGGAGCATCCTGTGGGGTAAGACAGAACTTTTGCCTGCCTGTATAATCGCACTAAGAAGACTGCCGGCAACCTTGCCCAATCTTGAGATTAACAGGCTATTGCAGAATGATTATAAATCGCAGATTCAAACAGCGCTATCTCCACCAATTATTAGCAATGTGACTCTGTGTGAGGTTCCTAGTTTTTCTGATATTCGCTCCATTTATTTATCGATGTGTCTTTATTTTGGTGGAAATACCGACACACATGCACACACATACATCCCTTCATCAATCTGTACCTGTACCATTCAGCGGACTGCCTACATTCTTCAATTCATTGCCCCTGAGATTTCTCATCTAGCCAAGCCGTTTTCTGTTGCCAAGTACAATTCTTAAAGCAGACATTCTTTTGTAATTGGACCAAGGGATCTCTGGTCGCACAGTGGATGATGTTGTGAGCTGCTATCCACAAAGTCAGCCACTAGATCCCACCAGTGCTCCAAAGGCGAAAGATAAGACTGTCTGCTCCCATAAAGATTGAAAGGAAACACAAAGGTGTGGTTCTACTCTTCTCTAAAGAGGTGCTAAGTGTAGGAATAGACTCTGTAGGAGTGGTTGAGTTATTGGGTGCTGAGATGACTTTGTTGAGTGCTTTGCAGTTCAAGGTTTAAAGATCTTCTCATCAAAATCAATATAGGAGGGTTCTCTGGCCTCCACAGCTCCAGAAAGCACTAATATTTTGTGCAATTCTCTGTGAAAAAAGGACGATGGCTACCTAGAGCAATGTGAAGCCCTCATGCGGATTAAATCATTTGAAGTTAGGTTTTGATTCCCATTGAGACTTTTCTCAAAAGCTCCCACTCTGCAAGACCATGGGACTGAATGATGACAAGATTTGGGAGAGAAAAAGGAGGCGTGGGGCACACTCCAAAGCACACACGATTTTTGTAACCAGAAAACTGCATCTCTCTGTAAATATACACAAGCAAACCCTACGGTAAGTGAGAACAATTGACACCTCAGGAGATGATGTGGATGGCCCAGGCAGGCACCTTGGAATGTCTTGACTCTGTCTGAGAGGCTATTTAAGATGAAAAAAATAAATAAAAAAAGGCTGAGAAGAGAAGCTGATTTGGGGCTATCTGAGCAATGAAGAGCTGGGGGTGAGGCAGGGGGAGGGAAAAGCAGACAACCTGGCTAGGAGAGCCCGGGAAAATTGGAGAAGTCCTCCCGGTATGACTTCCTAAACCTGAGCTGAAAGAGTCCCTGCCCAGACAGAAGAAGCCACGTCAAAACCTGTTCCTTCCTGGCCATGCTGACTAGCCCTTGCCTAGGAAAATTCCTTTGAAAGAACACAATTGCTCTTCACAATGATGCCATTCTCTGTGTACCAGTCACTTTTGAGCTAATTGATTCGATAGAAACAACTGCCCTGGCAGAACAGACAGTATGTAAAATGAAAGGCTTCATACACAAACACATCGTACATATTATCTATAATTATATATATGATTATATATATGTATATATGATCATAGAGCACTGGTGGCATAATGGTTATGCATTGGGTGGCAATCCCCAGGGTCCACAGTTCTTAACCCCCAGCTGCTCCATGAGAGAAAGATGAAGCTTTCTACTCCCATAGAATTATGGTCTCAGAAGTTCTACCCTGTCTTATAGGGTTGCCATGACTCAGAATTGCCTTGATGGCAGTGAGATATACAAATAAACAAATAAAAAACAAAACAAAACTGGTAGCCATTGAGTTAATGCTGCTTCCTAGCAACCCCCTGTGGGTTCCCCAAACTGTGATTCTTTGCTGGAGTAGAAAGCCCCCGACTTCCCCTTGAGGAGCAGCTGGTGGTTTCAAACTGCCAACCGTTCGGTTCACTGCTCAATGCATAACCAACTAAACACCAAGGGTGTGTGTGTGTGTGTGTGTGTGTGTGTGCACGCGCATTGAGTTGATTCCCATTCCTAGATGGTCCCTGAGTTGATTCTGACTCCCCAAACCCTCTCATGCAGAAGGGAGCTACAATTGCTCCACAGGATTTCCATGCCGTAAACATTTCTTCTGAGGAATGGTTGGCAAGCTTGAACCTGAGCTCTTTGGGTTCACAGCTGAGTGTTTAACCAGTGTGCCACGTGGGGTTCATTTCTACACGGACAGGGACAGGGTGACATTCTTCTAGCTGTGTAGCCACCCTCACCCCCCTTTTCTGAGCTGTCCCTACCCCCACCAACATAATCTCGCTGCCTGCTAAATTTCCCATCTCTTACTTCCTTTGTTAGAGTCCCTCGGATCTCATGTTGTACCGTATAGCACAAAAGGATAGAATTGCTCAAGTATATTGTAAAAAAGTACAACTCTCAAGGCAAATGTTCTTGGCTAGTTAAATTATTGCTGACTTGACTAGTTCTCTACGGGTCACAGATACTCAATCCTCCCCCCAAAGTCTCCCCATTATTGTACTAAAAGATACATGATGCAAGTTAACCTAAGCAGGAGGAATGTGTGGAAAGGATTTATTCCTCTTCCTGAATCTAGCTCTTGAAACAGGTGCACAGTTGAAAATGCTTCACAAGCAGGGTAGCATTGGGACCTATCCCTCAGAAAGGTTTCCAGACCAATGGTGACCCGGTGTGATTGCTTGAGGATCTTGGCCTGACAGAGAGGTCTCAGTGGGCCCCAGGGAAGGTCCCAGGTTATACCTTGACACTGGTAGGAGGAAGTGTTGTGGATGTTAACCAGTACATATTTCAATGTTGTACTAAATTCAGTGGTCTTCAATGAGGTCCGTGTGATCATCAACCCTGTCCTTTAGTCATCTGCCTGCATTCATCTTAATTCCCAGAAACCAGGCAGCCTGATATAGTCAGTATCGTTATCTCCCACTACTAATGAAAAAAAAAAAGGCTTTAAGAAAACTACTTTACCTTCCGGGAGCATCCCCTTTCTCATCAAACCACACCTCCTCTCCAGAGACACCAACGAAGGAGGATCGGATGAGGAAGTCCAGGAGTTTCCGGCCATCGATGGGCTTCATAGCGTCACAGAGGCCCACGTGGCCCAGGCAGAGGGCCTGGTGCATATTCTGTAGCCCATGTGCCATGGCATAGATGGCGTTGATAACGAATCCCATCTTACTGTCCTGGACGTAGTTCTCTTCCAAGCTTTCATTGCCTGTAGAAATAACAATACATCAATACCAAGCTAGTTACGGAAGACCATTCCTGTGTGTTTAACTCTCAAATCCTTTTCTGGGATGCCTGAGGAAAGGTGAATCTGTAACAAAAGACTTCTTTAAAAAAAAATGTCATTTTGGTGACAAAGGTACATTTGGCTCAAGCCAGTTTTCAATTGCTGCATATGAATGTCATCCTGAACAATGAGAAAGGAAGACAGAAGAGGAATTTGTTTGTTGGTTGGTGAAGAATTTGGAGTATATCATGGACTCTTAAGAAAACAAACAAATTAGCCTTGGGGAAACAACTAAATATCCCTTAGAAGTGAGGAGGGCAAGACTGATTCTCTTCATCAGGAAAGGATTACTAACATAAAGACTGCATGTTTACCAGCAATAACAATGGAAACCCTCAAAGAAATGGATTTACAGAATATCCACCACACCTGATTCAAACACACCAGTGACCAAGAAAGTGGTCCAAGACCTAACAATGTTCTTCTGTTATATGAATTCATAAAGTTGCTTTGATGGCGGCGTTGAGTCCAGGCAACAAAAGCAACACAGAAAGAGAAGCAATGACAATAGCCAAAGTCAAGGCCACCCCCTTCAAGTCTGATCCTTGTGGGTAGCTTGAAATACTATTATTGGTGACACAAGTGTTCTACCTGCTGGCATTCTACATCCAGTAATGGTTTTATGAGATATAAAGCACACTTCATAGGGATGAAAATAAAGAACTCTCAAATATTACAAGGGAGCAATGACAATAACTTCTTCCCTCCTGACTCACAGGGACTGCCTTATATTAAAAACCTTCCTCTATCACAGTACTGGGATCGCATTATTTATATCTTCTTTGACAAGCCACAATTGACAGTAATTTTCTCTGTTCATTATCTGACCCCAGCTATTCCTTTAGGCAATTCCACGATTTTTATCATCTCTAGAGCCACTCAGACCCGACGTGGGAGGAAGAACTAGGTAGCATGAAGTAAGCTTTGTAGTTTAGAGATATTTAAGTTTACCTTTCTGATTATCAGAAGCTCTAGTAAAATATTCCTTTATAACGGAGTTAAACCAGACATCTAATTTTAGCCTTTAGCTTCTCCCTATAATGGAGCCTGGTGGCATAATGGTCCCACCTTGAACTGCTAGGCAAGCAGTTTGGAGACAGCAGCTGCTCTGTGGGAGACAGATTTGGCTTTCTACCCCCTTAAAGGGCTGCCGTCTGGGAAACCCACAGAGGCAATGGTGCTCTACCGTAGGATCGCCCTGAGTTGGAATCAATCTGATGACAATGAGTTCTACTTAGAGACATCAAACACCTTTCTATTATTTGTATCTATGTGATGAGGAACTCAAAGCCCTATCATTGCTAAGAAAAATACGACAGTGCATATAAGTCTCAAATTAAAAGTTTAAACATTCAGCTTTACATTTGGACAAGCAATTCGGTGACTAATTGGGTTTGCTGAGGGAAAAAAAAAAGATAGCTAGTTTGAAAAACAAATGCTGTTTGGGACATAAAAGAGGCCTTAGAGACCCAATAATTGGTTCCAGAAAGTTGCTTCTCTCTGCAGTAGGAATTTCTCCCCACCCCCTACCCCTGGTTAAGTGACAGTGAGGGATCTCTGTGATGTATGTCTTTTGTTCCAAAGGGGAAGGTAGGGAGGCAAAGGCTGGCGGGGTCAGCTTCTTGCCGAGTTGAGAACCACGCGACACTCCTGATACTTCCGACCTGCATCCTTTTTCGTTGCAGTCTAAATAGGTCATTGGCCAGCAAGGTTTCTGGGCTGGAGGGTAGCAGATTTTTAACGAGTGAGAGAGCCTAGACAGCTTAGGCAAAGTTGCAAATAATTTTCACTTTTGCTTGGAATGAAATAACTGTCTAAAGAGACAAGCTTCGATGTGAATTTATTTAGATGTAATTGAAAATGTGCAAACTCTAGAAGTGCATCTAGCCTAAGAGTGAAGTACTAAATACCAGAGTGTTTGGGGGTGAGGAAATCCAATTTTAACCCCATTCTCCATCTATCTTAAATAGAAAATTGTCAGAAGTAGGATTTGCTGACATGATATTTTCTTGATTGAAAAATATATGTTCTCAGAAAACGTGAAGAGTTAGAGAAATGAAATTGGCAATTGTGAATATAAGTACCCAGAATGTGTGGCTAAGTCTATATAAAGCAAGAAGCAGTGGTCTTCCTTACATAGAGTAGAAAGAAGTTGGGATATGATAACTTATGTTTGTCAATGAGAGTCGTTGACGCTTAATGTTGATTTTCTTTTCTTCCCTTTCAGAGTGTTTATTTTCTTCCCTTCCAAATTTTTATTTAAGATAATAAGAGATATAAATGAGTATTATCATCCCTTGTAAGTTTTAAAGAGTCCTGGTAACACATGATTTGCAGTTTGAACTTACCAGCTGCTCTGCAGAACAGTAAACTTGTATTCTCCTGTAAAGACAAGGTCACAGAAACCCTGAAGTGTCCCTCTAGCCTGACCTGTAGGGTCACTATGAATCTGAATAAACTCAGGGAAAGTGAGTTTAGGGTTCTGCTAAGTTTTTAACATTAAGACATTAAATCATGCCCCTAACCTCAAATAATATTTGAGAGGAATATTAGCGCTATTTAGAGATAAACACTATAGCGATTAGAAGAAGGAAAACCAGTGAGTGGCAAAACAACCCTGCAGGATCCTTAGTCAATACAAAGTATCAAGCATGAACCCAATGTGTTCAGGACCACCTGCAGCATTCTCTACGTGGGGCAAGTCTCTGGCATGTGACAATATTGCTGTTTTTGTTCATTGCCATGTAGGATGCATTAAGGGGCAAGACCATATGATTGTTCTCTGTACAAATGTCTCCCACCAGTGTTCTCTAGCGGGTCTTTCATCTATCAGGACTCAGTGTCAGAAAGAGATTTCCCTTTTGCTTCATCCTTAGGGAGATCATACAATTTATCATCCAAACTGGGGCTACATTGGGCAGTGAGTGAGTTTCCCTTGTAATCAAAAATAGATCATTCCTATGCAACTTTAGAAACCTTATACATATACAGAGAAATTATACTTATACAGAGAAAAACTGAGTATTCTCAAACCCCAAAATACCCAATCTCCTAATAGCACATATAATCTAAAATAATACTCCCTATAAATGTTGACAGACACAGTTCAAAGCTATGCTGGCTTGTTGCCTCCTTGGTACTTCTTTTTGAAATCTGTCTGCCTGTGCACATCTGTCTCTCTGACAAAGAAGCACAGATACCAAGTCTATCCAGCATAAACAATGACACAGCAGTAACTGCCACCCACAAAGAGTAGACCAGAGACATGTTTCCAAGGAATACTTCTAAACGTCATGGCTTCCGACCCTTCCCCAAGTAAATGTGAGCAGCCTGTAAGTTTGTGCACACCTGAGGTGTACCCAGGCATGTCTTTAACCTGCCAGTCCACTGGTTGTGCAAACAAAAAGGAGTTCTGCAACCAGTGTGAACTCTGTCTCAGCTGCGCCTCTTTGCCTAACTCTGCTGTGACTCCAGGTATTGGGTGTTCCAGCTAGAAAACCATCTTGCCTTCTTGAGCCCACCTTGTTTTCCATAGCAACTGTCCGAGGTAATGCTCCAAGGATCTATCATCTATCACCATAGAGCATGTTACAGGATTTTCCTGTCTCCCAAAGATGCTACACTTTTGTGACCCGTGAAGAGAAAATAGCAATCTAATAATATTGGCATGAGGTAGGGAGGTGGAAACACTTGACTCCCTGGGGGTTAGTGCCTTTTTTCATAACACAAGTCTTAGAGTTACTAGTGAGCAGGGACTTTTGCGATCATTTTCTGTGGTGCATTAACTGTTACAGACCACTAGGGTATCATTAAACCATTACCTTTTTGAGTATACCAAATGGAATCAAATAATTGTGGCTGAGTGTGTTTATTTACCTTCAAAAGAATACCTGCCTAACTGCTTCACAGTGGATTGGGAAAATAGCTACCTTGATTCTAAATAGCAATCTTGTTCTTTCCGCAGAAGCACAACAAGGGCTATAAATTGCTGCCTGAGTGCAGCAGTACACAGATCTGCTCCAGGGGGAACAGACAGCGCACCTTTGAAAACCAGGGGCTCCATGCTCGTTTGCAAAATGATGAGCAATTCTTCAGAATCAGCAGAGGGGCACAGCAGAAAGACCACAACTGGGTGCCTGGTCTTCTCCTGTAATGTGAGGGGGCGTCTAAAAGTTCATGGAAACATTCCATGGTCTTTTCATTCCATATTTCTATGAACTATAGGGTGCCAACCTCAAATATAGGTTATGTGTGTGCGTGTGTGTGTGCGTGTGTCTCTATAAAACAGGCCGTGGAACCTGGATAAGGGTCTTGATTTTCTTGAACCTCGGTTTCCTAATCTATAAAATAATCCAAGTGGATTGAGTGACTGTTTGAAGAGTTTTGCCTTCTCTAAATTCCCTGTTTTGGATTTCCAATTCCACCCTCACTGCTGTTGAGCACATCTCTTTATATACACCACCTTTTAGTCCATACACAATGACATAAGCCCATGTGATCACCGTCTTATAACTGAAAAGACTGGAAAGCCTAGGGGGAAGGTGACTGCTTGCAAAGCAATTCCTCTTTGAATAACACCTCAGGCTTGGAGAAGAACTGAAATGGGAAGAGAAGTGACTCGTCTTGTTGTTGGGACTGCGAATGTTGAACTTATACGTCTTCTCTCCCTTTCAGCAGGACTCAAGTTATGGGTTCCTGGCCTCTGGCACATGTCCAGCTAACTAGAGAATAGTTAGGTTCATATATCTTGTTCTAGGACCAGGAGTTTGGGGGTCTATTGTGACCGCATGAAGTTTAGGAATGATGCATATGGCTAACACCCTTGGCCACTATTCCAAGAGGTTGAAGATGGAGTCTATCAAGAAGCAACTAGAAAGAAGGTCCTGGATAAACCAGTCACTGAGAACACAGTGGGCCCCAATTCTGTGTGGACACCCCTGGTGTCCTTACAAATCGAGATTAACTCACTAGAATTTGATTGGTTTCATTGTGGCCATGTATTTAAATCATGACCCCGATGTACATATTTTCTTGCTTATCATTTAAGTTTTTTGGTTAGTTTAAAACTTTCTGGAATTGTTTTTTTTTTTTCATTTAAAATGTATCCATATGCATTATACTGCAGAAATCTTAGCAGGTCAATGCATCATGTGTATACATTGATATCACTGTGCCTACCTCTTGATAAAGGATATTCCCAGAGGCAAGTTCTTATGGGATTAAGGCTTTCTTAGTTTATGATAGCTCCCAATCGCCACTTTCAGTGTACAAACTGCAGCTTTATTGTTTTTCTCACACCATTACAACTGGTGTATTGTTAAGTACTTTAAATAGTCTGTTAACTAGTATATAGATGCACTGTTAGTTGGTGTTTATGTTGATATGGTATCCTGCAACCTTGCTAAATTTACCAATAAATTCTAAATTTTGTAAACGATTTAAAATTTTCTGTTTGTACCATGAAGAAACTCTGGCAGCACAGTGCCACAGTACTTGGCTTCCAACTCTTAGGTCAGAAAGTCCAACCCACCAGCGAGAGAACATGTGGCTATGTGTCCCTGTAGACATGATCTGCTAGTATCAACTTGGTTCAGACTCATCATGGCCCTGTATAGGGCTTCTGAGACTGTAAAAGGAGCCTGGGTGGTGAAGTGGATTAAGCATTGAGCTGCTAACCACAAGGTCAGCAGTTCAAATCCACTAGCCACTCCTCTGAAAAGAAAAACAGACTGTCATCTCCTAAAACACTACAGAAAGTCTCTAAAACCTGCAGGGGCTGTTCTGCTCTGCTTTAGGGGATTCATAGAGTTGGGGTGCCTGGATGACAGGGCGTGGGACATGGCAAACCTCCAGGGAGCTAACAGAATTGTCTTTCTCTGGCTGCTTTGGAAATTCTATGAGGCGGTTTCAGTCAACATGAGTCGGAATACACTTTATGGTGATGCGACTTTTTTTACTTCTCCAATCAAAGCCTCTCATTAATAAAATGTCTACTCTAATCTTCATCTGCTTGACTATTTTCGTCTACTCCATGAGATATAACTTTGGCAGTAGATATGCTGCATGGCCTGCTAACATCTAAGAGGTTCGGTCTTGGAGGTCAGACAGGTAGCAAGTGAGAGAGGTCATGTACAAGGACAGGTCGGCCACCTCCAGAGCCAGACAGTTGCTGGCTCAGCTGTTCCAAGCAGACAGAGCAACCTCCCCAGGCCTGGAGCAGGCCCCCTGCAGATGACAGGAGGTCTGTTAACAGTCCCTTCTTTGTTTCCAGCAAGCATGTCCTGGTTTGAAAGCCTGAAGTTGGAATATATGTTTTAAAGATTGAAGTGATGTTTACTGCCAATAAAGTCTTTTAAGTCATACCTGCATTTTTGATGTTCTGAGTGCAACCCCATCACTATGCACATGGGCACTGTTAAGCTGTCTCTTCAAATCCCGGGTCTCAACATTCACTTCAGACTTCAAATCGAATCAAACAAGCATTCTCTATCTTCCCATAAATAAGGAGACATAAGAAAACATGGCTCTCCCTGAAGAACATTCTCCTGATTTCTTACTATTTTGAGTACCTCCATGGCCTCTTTTGATCTAGTATGTGCTGTGTTCATCACATACTCTCATACACTCTCTACTAAGAAGGAAATAGAAAAGGCCTGCACTTGTTTTCTATTTCTAGCAGTAAGCAAAGAAAATGAAGTTCACATTCCTTTACATTGCCTGAATATTAGATTAAATTTAAGGAAGGTTAGTCTGGGGGTGTTTTTGTTGCTGTTGTTGTTTTAGTATGACCTCAGAGGACTACAGTGTTCTCAATTTTGCTTGAAGATCTGCCCTGATAAGTTTTCTGAATGCTTTTCCTAGGAGAATTGATGATAATATTTGGAACAACCTCGCCTTTACCATGCTTAAGTTTAGGACCTTCAGATCTTTGGGTTTTCTTGACTCCATTCTGCCCCCATTTTGCCTCAAATAGTACTCTCTGCTCCTCACAGGAAAATATGACCCCTCCATTATTCCTATTCATTTTATTATGTAAATTAGTTCATATGTAGGATGGGAGAGAAGAAAGGAAAGGGTATTTAATCAAGACTGCTATTTCAGCCTCTTTAGTAGCCGGATTTCTAGTGCTTAAACCTCCCTGGCTATAACATACAAGTTATATGAACAGATGTGTGTGAATACCAAAATGGGATAATAAATTATTTTCATATGTAAATAATACAGACATCTTCTAAATACATCATCATAATCTACTGTTAAGAAAGAAATCTCTCGTTGATGTGACAATTCAATAGCAGATTCTTCTGGGAATTGATCATAATGTATGGTCATTTAGTCTTGACTTCCCTGGAAATACAATTATGCTTGAGCTCATATATATTTCCTGAAATGATGGTGTATGTTAAAAACAAATAGGGACAATCCCTGGTATATTTAAGTGATGTTGAGAATCAGGCAGGAATGTTCAGTTGCAGTGTGGGCTCTTTGCTTCGCTCCAAAGATAGAGCAGGAGCAGGCAATCAAATTTGGAGAAGGCAGCTGACCATGTCTTTACCTTTATAATTAATCTTGCAAAAACAGTGTCCTGGAGTTATCAACCACTCGGGAGTAACTAATCTTCATAGATCTTGAGTGAACATTTGGCAGGCAGTCCTCAAAAAGGAATTTGTTACAGAGAGCTGGGCTGCTTTCTCTCTCTGGAAAGTTAGACTATAAACATTTATCAGAAATTCACTCCCTTCTCATCAACATAACAAATCTGTTTCTTTTGTCTTCTTCCAACTTTGAAAAGGGGGTCTATGGTACTTGCAACACCTTTACTTATTCACGGGTAATAGGAAGCGTGATTTCATTGCTTCATTCCATATGAAAGGGTAATGCCATTAGTGTTCTCTGAGTTCTACCTTAGGGTTCATATCACAATGATTTAAACTTCACTAAAAGTATAGAGTAGCTTTGGCAGAAAAATAAAGAGGGGGTTCAAAATTTGTGGAGAGATGAAATGAAGAGATAATACAATGTTTCATAAACTTCTTGAAACCTCCTATTGCAGAAGTTATTGGTGATAATGTTAGTTATCTATAACCTAATTTATTGAAATCCAGCATAACAATTTTTAGTAACTAATATTTGTTGTTCGATGTCATCAAGTTGATTCAGACTCATAGTGGCTCCAAGTGGAGTCTTTTTTACTAAACCAATAATAATTAAGAAACTCACAAAGTCTATATAACATTAGCAATAGTTATCTATTATGATGGTTGATTTCTGTTCAGCTTAATACAGTAATTATAACTTGAGAAATACTACATTAAAAATCTACATTGGAACATACTGGGTAGTTTATACAAAAATAAATTCAGGATGAAGTAAAGACCTTAATATCAACCCTAGAGTCATAAATATCATCAATGGAAAAATAGGAACACATGTAAGGTCCCAACACAAGGAATAAATATAATACCATACATAATGAAAGATTTCTACTCTAAGACAAACTGTAGAGTACATTGGTCTGCTAAAAAGGAGGCAGTTGTGCACAGCAAAAGATTTCATCAAAGCTGAACCCACGGATTGTGAAAAAGATACTTACAGTGATCTGTCATATAAAGGGCTAATTTCAATAACTATAGAAAAATAAAATAACACAATCAAAAAAGATAATAACAGGCAATATACTAAAGATGACATCCATAGAAAAAGATGACATCCAGGTGACCAATAGTCATATGGAACTCATTAGCAAGAATAGTAATACAAATAAAAATAGCTATCATCTCACACTGACACTCAGCAAAATACTAAAAACAGAAAATAGTAAATGCTGGAGACAAAGTAGAGAAACACTCCCACACTGCTGGTGGGATTGTGGAATTATACACATGGAAATCAGTATGGGGTTTCCTTGAACAAATACAGATACAAACGCTTTGTTGCAGTTAGATGCCATGGCTGGAGTATGTTATAGAAAGTCAGCTTCAACCCCTAACCCCACACCAACTCTATGCACAACAACAACAACAACAACAAAGAGGATTGGCCAATCCTACACCATTCTTAAAATAATTCCTATGACTGAGTCCATTGTGGCAACCATTGTGGCAATCCATCTCATTGAGGGTAGCCCTCTTTTTTTGATAGTTTAAAAACTTTTATTAGATAATCAGCCACCAGTTTTCTTCCACGTTGACTGTATGTAGGTATTTGAAAGTGGTGACAGGCACGTAGGTAACCAATGTGCAGAGCTTGTTTGGGGAATCTTCATCCTCATGACGTTTCCTGGCAACCACACATGGATCCAGTATGGGACATTCCTGATTCCTTTGACCCAGACAGATTTGTTGAGCCTGGAGTTGATTTGTACATCTGGTGTCTCCATCTCCTTCATGGCAAACTTCCAAATCTTCTTAAGTGCCCTACGGGCACGCTTCTTGAGGCCTACATCATGGATGCGCTTGTGAATGTTGCTGGTGTACTCTCTGGGCACGACCTTGTTGATAACCGAATAGTCCTTCTTCTCACTGCCCTTCTTTGCTGGAGCCATAGCACTGGGAACAAGCTGGAAAGTGGTACCTCTCTTTTTTGCTACCTCTCCACTTTACGAACCGTGATGATCTTCTCCAGGGACCGATCTCTTCTAACAACATGTCCAAAGTATGCAAGACAAAGTCCTACCATCTTTGCCTCTTAGGAGCATTCTCCACATACTTCTTCCAAGACAGCTTGGTTTTTCTTTTGAACAGTCCTTGGTAATTTCAATATTCTTCTTAAGCACACAATTTACATGCGTTGATCCTTCTTTCTTACCCACTGTCCAGCTTTCACATGCATATGAGACAATTGAAAATATCATGGTTTGGGTCAAGCGCACCTTAGTCTTCAAAGTAACATCTTTGCTTTTCAGTACTCTAAATAAGTCTTGTCTTGTGCAGTAGATTCACCTAATGTGACATGACTTGTGATGCCTTGACTGCTGTTTTAATGAGCATTCATTATGGGTCCAAGGTGAATTCCTTGACAATTTCAAACTTCTCTACATTCATCATGGTGTCGCCTATTTTCCCAGTTATGTAGATTCTGGTCCCTTTCCCATTGACACAATTCCTACTGAAGGCAGCACTCCTTTCTCTTCACCAGTAAATGTTCCAAATCCTGCTCACTGTCAGCAAGTAAGGTGTATCATCTGCAGATCACATGTTTTTAATAAATTTCCCTCCAATCCCGATACCACATTCTTCCTCATAATCCAGCTTCTCTGATGATTTTCTCAGCATGCAGATTGCGTAAGAATAGATTGTGAGAGGATACAACGAAGATGCACGCTTTTACTGATTTTAAACCTTTGCCTCGTTCTGCTTCTTCAGTTGTCTCTGATCCACATATATAGTCCACATAAGCACAATGAAATATTCTGTAATTCCCATTCTTCTCATGATCACCCATAGTTTGTTATGACTGGCACAGTTGGATGTCTTTGCATAGTCAATAAAACATAATTAAACATCTTTCTGGTTTTCTCTGTCATACGTCAGGATCCATCTGACATCAGCAACCTTCCTCCAAGTTCTCTTCTGAGTGAAGCCTGAACCTCTGGTCGCCCCTTGTCAGTGTATTGTACTGGCATATGCTGTTCATGTTATTGTTCAATAGTTTGGACATTCTGTTGAGAACAAGTATAAATTTCTTACAGTCAGTAGCTGTCTTCCACATTCCCTGTTATATTATTGATATTTTCTATAGCTATTTGGTATAGATTTAAAACAGATTCAAGATAGTAGCTGCTCCAATATTGCAATTGTGAGGATTTAAGTAACTTAAATGATACATGGATTTAAATGTGGTCTCTCCCAATAAGAGCTCTTGAAAGAATCATATTCGAAGTTTTCAAATAACTAATAAAAACTCATTGCAGTGAAATTTTAGTCAACGTCTCTCACAAAAATTCCAACAGTAGCTCCTAACTTGAATATGTCCTGAGCATATAGATAAACAATTCTTAGTAGGACCTATCTAATAAAACAAATGCAGGGTCCAGCTTCTTGAAAATATGTCTTAATGAACCCACCATCCTTACCAGGTTGTGAAGGACATATTTACAAAACCAACCTGGTCTACTATAAATTCTAGTAATGAGGAACACACTGAGAGATCAGAAGATTGACTCACTCATCAAAATTATATCCAAGAATGGACTATTATATACAAGAATGGCTACTTCTTGGTTGATAAAGTTATTTCTCATATAAATAACAGGTAACAGTTCTGAAATAATTGTAAATAAATACAAGATAGAACAAATAAGTAAATAAATAACAGATGGCTAAAAAAACGGATTCATTCCTGTTGGAGAGAGAAGTTATAGATAACCAAAGAGAAGAGGCTCGACTATACCAGACGATACTGAAATATAGTCAGAGATTTCACTAATATAGATAGAAACATAAAGCTATAACTATAGATATATGCCAATACATATGTTAATATACATAGATGTTCTAGTTCTGTCCACCGTAGTAATAGCACGCCAGTGGCAACAAATATATCACCACTTGAGATCTTGTTCCCTTTCTTCACTAAAAGAAATCAAAGCACTTTTAGAAGAATAGTTGCTTGGAAACCTGGACAGAAAACATACATGAATGTGGACCATCTTGTAATGCCAGAAATTAGAAATTACTCCAATAGAAAATGATATGTAATGTTGAAGTGTTCCTAGAACCCAAGAATTCTGAATGACCAAGCTAAAACCAAACCAAACTCACTGTTATTGAGTCCTAGCGACCCTACACAACAGGCTGGAACAAACCCTTTGAGTGTCTGAGACTGGAACTATAAACAGAAATAGAAAGTCCTGTCTTTGTCCAGTAGAGTAGCAGGTGGTTTAACACTGCAGACCTTGTTGTTCACAGATCAATTTCAACCACTGTGTTAGACAGGGTTCTCTAAAGAAACAAAACAAGGACACTTATGATTTTATATATATATATGGATATATACACACTACATATATATTTATACAGCAAGAGGAATATAACAGCTAATTAGTTCACACAGCAGTACAGAGGACTCAGTTCAACTCACTTCCATAGAACAGTTAATATGTTAGAAGTCCTTCAACTCACATGGACTTCTGCCTCCCAGGTCAAGGAAACAGACAGTGGAGTCCTCCTTTGGGCAAGGCAGGCAGAGGCTGCCCACTGGTCACAAACAGCAGAGTGGTCAGCAACCGTTAGTAGTTCGAGAGCTTAGTCAAGCAGACCCGGATGGGACATCAAAATCAAGCAATGCAAGGCAACTGAATCCATCAGCCTGAAGCTCAGCTATGTACACAGCAGTAGTGTGGCAAAGGAGGGCTAGAAGGAGGCTCAAGCTCTTGTGATGTGACCCATGAGTTGGCAGGACTTGCGGAGTCATTTATCTCTTTGTCCTCAAATCAAGCTGCACCTTGACTAATTCCCCATGTACCTATTAGCCAGGTTGGTACAATAAACCTATCATAAATACCAATGACCAAAATAGGAATAATTTGAACAAAAACAAAAAATAATGTAGTGTAGGGTATAAGGAAAAATAATAGAGTTACACATTGGTTTAACTACATGGTCAGTAGCAGTTTGAACATGTCAGGTACTCCAGAGGATCAAGATAAAGTTTCCTGTGCAACTTTACAACTTTCAAAACCCAGAGGGCCAGGTCTACTCTGTCTTATATAATTTTCATGTGTTAAAGATGAGTGGCAGTGAGTGAGTTTTTTAATTCATATGAATATAAATAGATGATTGAATAAAAAAATTACAGGAAAAGAGAAAAATATCATGTTCTGAAGAATTTCAAATAGTATTTATAAATATTGTGCCCTCCAGGAGATGTAGCAGAAGGCCCCACCTCATTAGCATGGAATTCATTTGGAATTCATTTGTTGAGAGTATAGTATAATAAAAGGAAAGAAGAAGCAAGTTTATAGTAGAGAGAACTGACAAATACTATCTAAGCCAATCAAGATCAAAATAGATTAGTGATAATTTAGTAGAATGTACTTTGGACATCCGATAGGGGGAAAGGCACTTCCCTTCTGTCACCTTCTTTCCCCAAACCCATAATCCCAGTATGACTGAAAGAAAGGACATCAAGCAAACTGTAATCAAGGAACCTTCTGCAAAATACTTGACCAGTACTCCTAAAATCTGTTAAAGCCATCAATAACAAAGAACATTTGAGAAACTATCATGGTTTAGGGGAGCCTAAGGATACCTGATAGATACATGTGCTGTGATATCCCAGGTGGTATCTTGGAACAGAAAAAGGTAAAACTAATATAACTGTGGAATCTACCCCGTAATAATGCACCATTGTCAGTTAGTTAATTGTGACAAAAATACCATCATAATTAAGATGCTAGCATTGAGAAAACAGAGTACAGGGTACATGCAGACACTCTGTAGTATTTTTAATCCAAAGAAATACTTATTTAAAAATGTATCCAATAATTGGTAGCACATATTACTTAGCATCAGTACTAAAAGCTAACTAACATGGCTGAAAACTTGGTATATCACAGGGACTCAAGTGTTGTATGTTTTTCACTCATTCACAAAATGGTGACTTATGGAATAAGTGGTATTACCAATGCCAGTTTACTGACAAAACAAAATTAAAAAATTAAAAATTGCAAGGACTGGCCAAAGATCTATAAGAGTGTTGACCAGATTGTAAACCTTTAGCATGTCTGATATCAATACTCTCTCTCTTAAGAATGGTGCTCCATGTCTCATTGGGTATCAGCCAAGAATGACAATACATTAGGAAGACTTAAGGAAAAATGAAGATTTACTGACATACTACACTAGGTGTGCATTCAAAATAAAACTACTCCTTCTTATGGATTACATACTTATGTAATATACAAAGAAATCTTCATAAATTTTCATTATATTGATGTGATATGTTTGTGTTAGTCCAGGTAGACTAGAGAAACAAATACATAGACTCACATATGGATTTAGGGGAATGGTTTCTGTACAAAAGGAACGGAACACTGAGAAAGCATCCCAACCCTGTCCAGTTCAAAATCATAAGTCCAATATTAGCTCACATGCCAGACACCAGTCCACAATGTCTCCTTCCGACTCATGAAGTCACAGGTCAGTGGGTGTAGTATCCCGGTGCTGGCAGGGGTCTCCCCATGGCTCCTCACTTCCAGGGCTCAGGGTTCATCAACAGCATCCAGTGGTGGCAGAAGCAACTCATCACTGGCAGGGGTCCCCACATGGCCTCTCCAGCTTCAGAGGTCTGGCTCCATCAGGGAAAAGGCTTCTCCTCCGCCTCCTCAGACGCTGCCATCTTGTCTTGTCCATGATTCATCATCTCTGAGACTAGCTCCCAAGAACTGGGGAAGATAGCATCTCATCTTCACGAGGGAAATATCACGACGTATATTCCCAGATGTATCCCAGGTAAATATTCCCAGACGTATCAGGAGAAAGCCATGCCCACACAGAGGTCTCATTGGCTACTCAATGGCTCTCTCCAGATTAACAGGCTAGACTCCACCCCTACATTTCAATCATAAAATTAACATAAGCACATGACTGCCACAGAGTTACAATCATTTTTTTACAGAGGTAGACTTTTTTACAGATTTTTCATATAGCTTATCATCTCATAGTTATTGTGTAGCATGATTGGTTGACACACTCAGTGACTGACCACTCAGGGGCACATGACAAGAAAGACTTGGCTATGTACTTCCTTAAAAAACTGTG
This sequence comes from Nesogale talazaci, assembly GCA_004026705.1. Classification (NCBI taxonomy): domain Eukaryota; kingdom Metazoa; phylum Chordata; class Mammalia; order Afrosoricida; family Tenrecidae; genus Nesogale; species Nesogale talazaci. The sequence goes on along the minus strand of PVJH01001385.1, from coordinate 88,490 downwards.
CAAAGCACACTTTAACTCTGATAATCAGGTTAGAAGGTGACCATGAGTGAGAATGACTAAGAAGGCAAATATAATCTTCACTGCATAGAGGAAGTTTAAGAAAATGCGAGCACTCTTTAGAAAGCTACTCACTACTAAGAATTGAGGTTCCCGATATGACAGCCCTCGGGCAGATCTAACCACAAGGGCCTATTAACCGATTCCTTGAGGCTTTCACTTCGTTCCCTAAATGTTTCAAGGCCATTTTTCCCCAGATTCAATTTGTTTCTTGTCATCTTAAAAACTTGGAGTAGACTTTATGTTTAGTAGGAAAAGACCTCTAAAAGGTTACAGTAGAAATCTAATTAAAGAAGTAGCTCTTCAGGCAGTCACAGCATAATACCCATGGTACAAACAAGCTTTGACAAAGTTCTAAGGTACCACATGCAACTCTCTTAAGTAGCACCATTAAGAGCAGCAGCTGCTGGGATCTAACTCACACCCCATTATCAGGATGATATCTTCATAAGTCATCTGTAAGAGTTTGAACTGTGTCCTCCAACAAATGTGTGGAAACCTAATCCCAATATCTATGTTTATAATGCCCTTTGGTTATGGCCTTTTTTTGCTCTGTTAATAAGTCAGAATTCATGTGGGCTTTGTCTTAAAGCCACTAAATCTATTTTGAGCAGAGTAGCAGGCAGGCAGGGATAGAGGATGATAGATACCACAATAACGACCAGAAACTGAGAAGAAATAAAGGCTTTCCCCTAGCGTCCACAGAGACAGAAAATATTTCCCCTAGAATCAGAGTCCTACATTTAGACTTTCATATCTTAAATGATGTGAACATAATTCCTCTTACCTTAAGCCATCACTTGTGATATTTCTGCTAGAGCTCCATTTAATACCTCAGACATTGCCCTTGTTCAAGCTTACCAAAAGACATGCACACACTTGAAGAACATATGGAATTTAGCATCTCTTGGTCAACATTTCTGTTGACTGTAGGAGTTTTTAGTGACTTATAGGAATGTTGCTTTTCAGGGCACCAGGTGTTATACCCTTTTTTGGATGATGTCCTGATCATAGGATTCAGCTTTACGAGAATACTAATTGGACAACATACCAACACTTCCCCTGATGACTTCTGGTTACCCTTGGAGGAGGAGATAAAAGACAAACATAAATGCACTCAGCATGCTGCTTTGTCTTCATTTACTCCTTCTTCTTGGTTTTATTTATTTTATTTTTTTACCAAAGGTGACTTTTCCTAAGTCAAAAGACAATTATAGGAGCCTCTAAAAGTTTAGACAAATAGGTGTGGCTCCTCCCCTTAAATGCATCTATTCGATTCTCATAAAACACACGAAGTACAAGGAGGCAACTCTAGAGAGAAGGAAGACAGAAAGACCCTGACCAGAAAGACCACTAAGCTAAAATTTGAGAAAGCCGGAATCATGGACTGAGATCGGTTATAATCAAGGTTAAAGTGGAGAATGAATGATAGATATTCATAAGTCATCATAGAAGAAGGAAAAATATAGCTATACTGGGTTCCCCCCCCCCTTGGAAGGCCATCTTGCTAACCAGTAAAGAGCTCCATGTGTCCTTCTAAAGCACTGGGCTATTTGGGAAGTCACTGCTTTCTAGCATCCTTCAATGGAACAGCCACACAGACAGAGGACGTTTTCTCTTCATTAACGTGGGGTATGCTGAGCTGAATCTCCCTCACAACTAGGGACAAGGGAGTCACCACAGAGATTAGTTCACTTAGAAATGAGCACTGGCACCAAGGCATAGGCATTCACTCTTGTACCCTCCAAAGGCAGACCTAGGGAAGACTAATCAACAGGACCCAGGTGCATTGGTCAAATTTAACAGAGCCTTCTAGGGGTGAGGGCAACAGGAATGTCAGTTCTCTAGTCACCTCTGGCATTGGCTTTTCAGCTCTGTCCACTGAAAGCTTTTTTTCATAGTCAAGTTTAGTCTAGAAGTTCTTCTGGAACCTGTTCAGCATCATACCTGTTTTGCCCACATGTAAACCAACGGACAAGAGATGTGTTTGCATGAAGTTCACTTGCCAGGATTTCTATTGCTTTTGACAGCTTTAGTTGACTACTATGATGTTATAAATTACAGATGCCAATTGAGGCATGTAAATGAAAGGTCAAGGATAACTCTTACCCAAGTTCATGCTGGCACTTCCTCTGCCACTCCTTCCAATAGGAAAATCACCCTCATCTAGCCAGGGTCTATTCCAACTTCATTGTAAACACATACAGGCTTGTTTTCATGCAGTAGTGAGGAGTAGTTGGACAACTGTGTTCCGTGTATCTCAACTGTTCTCCGAGTGAATGGCAGCTCAGTAAGTGACATTCAGCTCAGGAAGAGGATCTAAAGACTTGATGACTATTGATGGTGACGAGAACACATCAATGAACCTTTGACAGCAAACTTAGTCTGACATATGCTATTCCTTGAGAATATTGACTAAAAAACTATAATATAAAATGAAGTGTCTATTTAATATAGTAGTCAGATTAAAGACTCTTAAAATAGGAAGGTGTGTCTCCATAGGAAAAAATAAAATAGGGATGGGGTGGGAATTCAGGTAATTATTTCAGATTGGAATAATAAGAATTGTTCCTCAAATCCCTTAAAAGTAGACTTGAAATCGTGTATGGCTTTAAGCTTGTACATAGAGCATTGTTTGAAAGATAAGTGTTCAAGTGTCATGTCTATTCTATTTTCTGATGGGATGAAGGTATCAGTGACTGGCAAAATGGGATTATACTTTATGGCTTTGAAAATAACATTAAAATGTGACTGCCTGATCACTTGGATAATTGCACAGATTAAAATGTATGCAGCAATGTTTGCTGTCACATTTGAAAATAATTTTCTCAGTCACTCATGGGGCATCCCTGATATACCTAACTCAATGCTTTTTGGACATGATAAAGAGTCAACGTGTGTGGGTCCCCAGGGTGCAGGGGCCTCTGAGGAAATGAATCACTGTGGAATCCCAGGGAAGCTTCATGGAGGATGTTGGATGTAGGTCGCTGATGAGTAAAAGTAAGGCACAGAATAAGAAAGGAAGAAGGTTAGAGTATCAGTGGTAGACAAGTCCAGCAGAGAGCAAATATCCTGTGCAAGAAGACACTAAGGAATTCAACCTTAATTAAACAGATTAATAAATATGATAATTATAGTAATGGCTATTGTTTTGGGAACTCATATTAGCTAGCCAGAGCATTTTAGATTCAAAGCTATAATCTAAAGGAGTCCTTAAAAGATTTCAACAGGCTTCTTCCAGTCCCTGTCTCCTCTCATGACCCGAGTTGTTCAAATAAGTTGGTGTTGATTCTGACTCATGGAGCCCCCCCCAATTGTGTAAGAATAGAAATGTGCTCCATAAATTCGTCATTGGCTAACTGATGAAACACACAACTTTCCTTTAGCTCTTTGGTGCTTCCTTCACTATCATGACCTCAATTCTACCTTACAAATCAGACTAGACCAGAGCATGAACACTGCTACAGAATAGATAAGCTTCTCAGATTCAACAAGGAGAATAGAGATACCAGGAGGACTAGGGGTAGGTGGGGGGATAAAGGGTGAGTGGATCACAAGGGTCAACCTAGAACCCCTTCCCAGGGAGATAACCAATAGAAAAGTGGGCGATGAGGGGTGATGGAAGATGATTTAAGATATGAAAAAATAATCTATAACGTATCAAGTGTTCATGAAGGAGGGAGTGGGGAGAAATGGGGAGCTGACATCAGGAGTTCAAGTGGAAAGAGAATGCTTTGAAGATGATGATTGCAGCATAAGTACAAATGTGCCTGACACATTGGAGGAATATAAGAGCCCCCAATAAAACTATTTTTAAAATATTCATTGACTATTTGGGGGGACATTTTTATCATGAGATACCAGTCTCCCAAAACCTACATCATGTTTGATAAAGTAGAGTATCAGGAAAAAAAGAAGAGGACTCTCAAGGGGATGGATGAAACAGGCTTATAATCATGAACTCAAACATAACCACCATTGAACAGGGTGCAGAAATGAGTAGTGTTTTTTGCTGTTGCATATTGGGTTGCTATGAATTGGAACCAACTCAAAAGCACTTAATAATTACACTAATTATCTCTCTTTTCAAAGGAAATTGCCTGGACTTTCTGCCATGATGCCACTGAATTGACTCTCCAAGCTTTCTTTTTTTCATTACCATTCTGTTGGGGGCTTGTGCAAGTCTTATCACAATCCATCTATCTATCCATTTGTACATTTGTACATTTGTACATCATGCACATTTGTAAATCTCCAAATTTTCAAGTAGCAAAGCAGGACATTAATACCTTGTGTGCCTAAGGATTAGGGATTATGCAAAGTGCACAAAAGCTATACTTGAAGCTGTAGATCCAGCGCTCCATGGATTTGTGCACGCTTAGGAGGACAAGAAAGCAAAGTTAACGTTCTTCTATTAATTTTAGGCTTAAAACAAATTCTGAACTCAATCAGACTGGACTACACCTAATAAGAGACTCTCATTTTGTTAATCTGGGTAGACAAGAGAAACAAATTCACGGAGACACTCCTGTATTAGGAAGAATGTTATATACAAGAGCTAGTGTACATTAAGAAAGCATCCCAATCCAGTCCAAGGTCATAAGTCCAATTTTAGTCCATATGTCTGATACCAATCCATGAAGTCCTCTTCAGACTCATGGAAAACATGCAATGACGCCAAGTGCAGGACAATCACAAGCCTGTGTGTAGAAAGTCTTTGAATCCAGTGGCATGGTGAGCGTCTCAGCTCTGTCTCTCAGGGGTTTCTTTGTGGCTTCTCCAGCTTCAGGGGTCTGGTTGCATCCATGTTGCTTGTCCGCCTCAGGGCACTAGGGTGGTCTCATGTGTCTTGTCAACTGCAATGGCTCTCAGGAAGTGAGCTGAAAGAGACAGTGTCTCCTGCTACCAAGTAGGAATTACCAGATTTTCCAGAATTCTCAGAGCAGATGGCCATGTCCACACGGAGATCTCATTGGCTATCTCCAGATTGACAGGCTAGCCTCCATCCCTGCACTCTTAATCCTCAAATGGACATCAGATTAGGTGACTGCCACACTCATCCTATGCTTGTTAGGCCCATGAGTTCTCAATCTTTTTCCACCCATTCTACCAACTCTCAACTCTCCTGCATTCCAAACTGGAAGACTTTGATCTTGAATGATTTCACCTTTGAAGATGTCAACTCAGTACAAATCCAACAGAGTGAAATAGGGCCATGATCTTCTAAGATAAAATATACACCACACTGGAAATGAGGACAGTGAAAAAAAATAATTTTGCTGTTTTCCCACAAATGTTTGTGTTGAATTGTGGTGCTGGAGGAGAATAGTGAATGTAACATGGACACCTTAAAGGAAAAACTGATCTGTGTTGGAAGAAGTAAGACCAGAGTGCTCTATGGAGGCATGGATGGCAAGACTTTGTCTTACATCCTTTGACCATATTGTCAGGAGAGACCAGTCTCTGGAGAAGGACATCGTGTCAGAAAGGTGGAAGGTCAGGGGGAAAGAGGAAGGTCCTCAATGAAGCAGATGGAGTAGTGGCTGCGTCAATGAGTTCAGGCATAGAAACAATTGTGAGGAAAGCGCAGGATTTGAGAAAAGGTCATTATGGCTCAGAGATTAATCAAGGGCACCTCACAGTAACGATATTTTCCTAGGAGTCTTCATGGGATAGTAAATTAAGGTTGGGTTTCTAACTGCAAGGTTAGCAGTTCTAAGCTCCCAGCAGTTCCATGATAGCTCAGTTCCAAAACTGAGGCTTTCTGCTCCATAGATTTACCATCTCACAAACTCATAGGGCCCTTTCTACTCTGTCCTTCAGGTTTGCTCTCCGTCAAACTGATTCGATGGCAGTGCACTCTTTTTTTTGAAACTCATCCCCTAGGTATGTTTCTTGCAGTAAAATCAATCAAGATGTTTCTTTATATGCTTACATCTTGCAAAATTTCCCTCCAGTAAAGCTGTATTATTTGGTTTCTCACCAGCTGCCTATCTGAATACCCATTTTTTCACATCCTGCATAATAGTAAATATAAATTTGTAAAATATTGAAAATGTGATAAATTGAAAATTATTCCTCTTATTTATCTTTCTGGTTCCCAAGGTAGGATGGCAAGCCCTTTTACATAAATATTCTTGAGAAAGTTGTGTTCCTACGTTGCCCAATTTTTTAAAAATTTAAATAGCGACAACATTCTTAGGCTATTTTCAAATAGTTCTAACTTTGGGGGATTAATAATTTTATACATCAATAAAAAAGTAAAAATCTGACTTATGAAACACACCACTGTGATACATATTTAGATAAGGAATATCCTAGCAGGGACATATCTGGAAGCAAGGTTCTCTGAATCTTTGCCAGAGCCCATGGAACCCAAATCCATGGGACAAGGCCTAGCCATGGACTGGTAAGAGCAACAGCAATTAGCAACTCGCTCTACACCAGTGTCTCAAGATTTTCATACCCCTACTAGCTCACCTGCTTACATCGTCCCAGGTACATTTGAGGAATATCTCTACAGCTTACGTAATTTTATTGAAACAATCAATTCCATGATTAGTTTGCAAATATTGGAGCATTCATACTCATTCCAAAGAAAGGTGACCTAACAAGACACAAACTTTCAAACAATTTGATTGATGTCACATGCCTGTAAAATCTTTCTGAAGAGGGCTGAGCCCTGGTGGCATAGTGGTTGTGTGCGGGACTGCAGCCCACATGGTGGGTGGTTCAATTACAACAACAGCTCTCCAGGAGCAAGGCGGGCTTCCTACTCCCACCAGGGCAGTGATGCCCCCCCCCAAAAAAAAATATCTTTCTGAAGATCATTTAAAAATAGTGGCATGAGTCCTTGGACAGGGAGCTGCCAGAGGTTCTGGCTGGATTCAGAAGATGACATGGAACAAGGCCTATCTTTGCTGATGTCAGATGGATCTTAGCTGAAAGCGGGGAATACCAGAAAAGTGTTTGTTTGTGTATTATTGCCTATGCCAAGGCACATAAAAAGCTATGGATAACCTTGAGAAGAAAGGGGAATTATAAATACTTCAAGGTGCTCCTGAGAAATTGTACATGAATCCATAGGTAGTTTTGTGATCAGAACAAGAGAGTACTACATGGTTTAAGAGCAGAGAAGGTATATGTCAGGGTTGTACCATTTCACCATGCTTATTCAGTCTGTATGCTGAGCAAATCATCAGAGAACTTGGCTTATATGAAGAATAATATGGCCCCAGAAGTGGAGAAAAGCTCATGAAAAACTTACAATATGCAGATGACACAACTTTGCTTCCTGAAAGAGGAGACTTGAAGCTCTTGATAAAGAAGATAAAAACTTGCAACCTTAAGTATGGATTACAAATCAAAGTAAAGAAGACCAACAAGTAATATGATGATAAATGGAGGACACATTTAAGTTGCCAAGTTGGCAATCAATGCTTATGAAAACAGTAACCAAGAGATCAAATAATGAGTTGCATTTCATTAATTTGCTGCATGAAAACTCTTTGGAACATTATGTATTATATTGAGGACTAAGCTGCACCTAACCCAAGCCATGAGGTTTCATTTGCTTCATATGCATGTGAAAGATAGACATCAAATAAGGAAGGTCATAGAAGAATTCATGCATTTTAACTGTGGTATTAGAGAAAAATATTGAAAGCACCATGGACTGCTAAGGAGACAAACTTGTCTCATGTCTTGGATGAAGTAAATCCAGAATGCTCCAGAGAGACAAGGATGGTAAGAATTTGCCTTAAATATTTTAGACATTTCAGGAGAGACTAGTCTGAAAAAGATATCAAGTTTGGCAAAATGGTGGGACAGAAATAAAAGGAAGGTTTTCAAGCTGATGCATTAATAGAGTGACTCCAAACACGGATTCAGGCATAGGGACAATTGTGAGGATGACATCAGGACCAGGGAGTGTTTCATTCTATTGTACATGACGCCATAAGGGTTGGAACTGGCACCATGGCACCTAACAAGATCATCATAGCATGCTCTCATGGTGTCATGGTTACACACTGGGCTGCCACCTGCAAGGTCAGCAGTTCAAAATCAGCACCAGCAGAGTGGGAAAAAGAAAGGCTTCCTATTCATGGAAACATTTACAATTATTCCAGAAACGCAGAGGGGACAGTTCTGCATTGCCTTATAAGGTTGCTATGACTTAGCATGGCCTTGATGGCAGAAAATGTGGAGTTTGGTATGGTTTTCTAGGGGTTCCTGGTGGTTCAGTGGTTGAGAACTTGCCTGCTAATAAAGGGGGGGGGGGAGGTTGATCTATCAGCTACTCCATGGGAGAAAGATGTGATGGTCTGCTTCCTTAAAGATGTACAGCCTGGGAAATCTGATGGGGCAGTTCTTCTTGGATTGACATGGGTTGGAACTGACTTGACAGCAACAGGGTTTGGATCTAATAATGTTGCGACCTGTTCCAAGTTATTTTTTTAAGTGGACCAGTAAGGAAAGAGTAATGATGTAAAAGTATAAAAATGTTCCATACATCATATGCAATTGCTTCAGGAAGATCCCCCAAAATGAAAGAGATTAGAAGATGCTGACCCCAAGAAGTAGGGAAGGTCCTAAGGTACCAAATGTGGCTGCACAAGCCTGGGTTGACAGGCAGAATCCCTTATGCCCAAATAAGCATCCGAGTTGCCACGTTGCACAAATTCAGCTATAACTCAGTTTTGATGACTTCTCTTGGAATTGAACAATGTTGGCTAGCTTGCCTGGAATAATGGTCAGAGTTGCACAGATAGGCTCAGAAGGAAAGAGAGTGCATGCGGTGGAACTTTAGAAAGAGGATGCCAGACCAGGCATGAATGGAAAAGTTCAGGACAGAATTTTGTCCCCTGGGGGAAAAAGATTCTTTTTAAGAACAAATTCTGGGGCTGAGCCCTGGTGGTGTAAATGGTTGAGTGCGGGGCTGTGACCCACAGGCTTGGCAGTTCAACTCCAGCGGCGGGTCTCAGGAGCAGTGCTGGGTAGCTCCCATGACCACCAGAGGGCAGCGATGCAAAAAAAAAAAAAGAACACATTTTTAAGGAATCATGTTACAATAGAACCTTTTAGAAAAGTGATTGCGTACAGAAATATATATACATATATATTCATATATTGGAACTCAATTCAAGGTGCTATTGTGTCTCAAGATCAAAGCAGATTTGTTGCTAGGAGGTCAGAGCAAGAGGAAGCAAACGTAGCTTTGTGGAGTCCAGAGATGTGGCAGATGCTACAATTCCACATCCAATTCACTTTTACCATCCCAGCTCCTCTGTCCCCAGTTGCTGATAATAACCCACAAGCGATGCTTCTATGCAGCATTGCTCTTAGATCAACTGAGATCACTTTATCAAGAAGGTGCTTCTGTCCCATGGCACATATTAGCCTATGACTATCTTACAGGGCCTCACAAGGTTGACCTCCCTGCAATCTGTGGTCATGGAGTGCCCCCAACTTTCCCAGTGGAATCAGACCAGAGTTGTTCTCCAGCTAGATCAGAATCACACTTCTGTAACTCCCTGCCTCTCTCACTCTCAAGAGCACATCTCAACCAATTCGTGGTAAAATCAGAAATTCTAACTAAAGTGGGAGAAATGACCTGGTATCTACTAGACCCTAATATGTAAGCCCTAAAATGATTCCCAACCATCCCATAGCACATCATAATTTAATTATGAGGTATTTGTTAAGTGCTATCAGCATTAGACTTTTCTGAGGGTCTTGCTAGAAGTCCTGGTGGTACAAGCTAGGTGCTCTGGTTAAGCCCTTGACTGCTAAGGCAAAGGTCGATGGTTAGAACTTTTCTTCAGAAGAAAGATGTTACCATTTGTTGCCATGACTATTTATAACCAAGTTCTTATCTGTGCCACAGGGATTCTGTGAGCCCACATTGACTTGGCAACAGTAATGTTTGCTTGGCTGTTTTTTGAAGTATCTAAAATTCAAAATCCTGGACCCTGCTGCAGACCTTCTTCAAAAAGAACTGCCATTGTTATGATTCAGAGGAAATGAGGAGCATCTCACACACCATGCAGATTAATAATGATGCTCTGGGACTTGGAGACCTTTGGTTGAAATTGAGCTTGTGCCTGGCAAGTGAAGAAGAGGCGGGAACTGTGAGCCAGGTGGAGATAGCGAGCTGAAGCAAAACTCTACCAGGAGAGTGTGACCAGCACAGCACACTGCAACTCAGAACTAGTTTATAATAAAACAAACTTTCCTAGTGAGGGAATCAGAGCACAGAGAGGCTCCCGTAGAGCACTTTGTGGTCTTGATTAGGTCACATCACTCTGTTGACACGGAGTCACATCTACCTGTCCCTGTAGGACAGAGTAGAAAACAGTACCATAGACTTTCTAAGGCAGTGTGTGATTTTTAGGGGAGCAGAGACCCACGACTTTCTCCCACAGAGTAGTCAATAGGCTCTAACCCCTGACCTTCGGGCTTGCCGCTGAGCAAAGACCACCAAGACTCATAACCATTGACATGCCACGTCCTTATTACAAGGGAAAGTGTTGTCTTCCACTTGTCAAGTCAGAGGCACATTATGGAGATGGGTGGAAGCAATGGGTTAGGTGCCCAACCAGTTTGGAGAAAGGGCAACTCGTCAATATTAGGTATTCTGATACCCTTCAAAACACCCTAGCTGAGTTTTGAAACCACAGACAGGTTTGGAAGACACAATATTCATGAAGTTATAGTGAAGTTCAAGAGGCTGTGGATTGAATTTATAAGATATCAGTCAATAAAAGGGGAAAATTGTATTTAAATTATTTCTAACTACGAGTATATACTACACCCCAGATTTCTACATCTGGAGAGTTACATTTACTCTAGAGAGATAGTATAATGGCTATTCTTTCTCATTAAATTTTTGGTTGAGTTTCAAGGGAAAAAGATATTCCAATCAAGAGAGTTGTTTACACAAGAATTCATGCCTGAGTGAAACCTGGTCATATGTCACCAAGAGCATGGAACGATGTTGGGCCAGGAGAAAATGAGATTGTCAAGACAAAGGCTTATAGCTGATGGTGATTTATGAGTAGGAAACACTAATAAATAAAGCATCATGGGCTACTAATACTATGTGAGGACATAGATAGTAAGACATGAGATGCTGTCTAGCTCCTCTGGCCCCCACTAAATAGTGCATTATTTTCCATGGGACTATCCCATTTCTGAGCCAGATATAAGCTGGTAGGAAGCATATATTGATAAATAAGGGTATATTTGCATTCAGTTCTTACCTTCGGAAACTGTTGGCAGGAACAAATTCTGGCTTCAGTTTCCCAGTTTGTACCAATGAGGAAAATTGAGGTAACTTCCCAGATATTTTTATGAGAAAATGTACATGATGTTTGTGTATCGTGACAACACACATGAAAATCAACCTTACTGGGCCTAGGTTCTTACAAAATAAAAAAAGACAATTTAGGTAAACGCCAACACTCTCCCATTTGGATACTGGAGGTGCCAGGTTTCCTACATTCGAGGACATACAGTGACAAAGAAGTAGGACACTTGGTGACCCATGATTGTCACTGCAATCCTGGAGCCTAATCACAGATAACTGAAGAACCCAATCCTTTCTGGTAATTACTTTTTGCCTTTTCATTCCGTATCTTATCAGGGGTGATAATTAGGGTCGCCATAGTTCATTTCTCTGCCACTGTTTACTTCCTAGGAGAAACACCAATTAGCAGTGAAATGGCTGAAATGCAAGGTAGCCCAAAAGAGGAAGAGGACGAAGAGAAAATCAACACAATGTGCAAAGACTTTGCAATAGCACTGTGTGATTTCCCTTACTTCAGTATTGAGAAACAGGTACACACAGAGGGAAACGGAGAAGATCTGCTCAAGATGAGTAAAGTCATATGACCAGGACATGGTCCCAAGAGTACATCGTTCAGGCGCTTGATTCTTGGTTCATCCGGAGAAGGCTGACATCCCAGGTTCCATAAAGAGCACACAGATGAGGAGCAGCCCGGTTGCTTCCTGAGCGCAGCACATTCTCAGAGGCAGTAGCCGTCAGGCAATCCCAGTCTCTCCACCAACTGATTCCCGCCCGATGTGGACGATGACTCAGCACCCATAGTCACCCACATTACTATCAGGAACTGTCTCCAAATCTATTTTTAATCCTTCCCTGATGGCTGTCCCCCCAAATGCGTACTGACAACCATTTCAGTCTGATAAAGTATACTTACCAATAAAACACAGTGGTATTTTGTTTGTTTGTTTCAATCTGGCCGTCTAGAAAATAGATCCTACCTCTGAGAATACTAAGGGAATGGGGAGAGAGAGACCTGTGACTCATGTTAGGAGAAAATCCAAAAATTGAGAAAGCATACATATGAGCCAAATCTGGTAGTGTCATTTAAATGGCATCGCCTCAGAGGATGCTCTGAGGTTATCTATTCCTGGCATAGTAGAGGGTATACATTGCCAAGCTTATCTAACTAAAGTAAGAAAGTGCCTTTTACTCTGAAAACGCGTAAGGAGTAATGGATTTTGGCTTCATCTAAGAGTCAGAAGTGACCCCAAAGATGCCCACACATAAAGCCCCAGAATCTGGGTATGTTCCTGGTAAAGAATACTTTGCTGTTAAAATTCAGGCTCTGAGCCTTCAGGTAGGGAAGATATCCTGTGTTACCCATGGGCGTCCAATCTAAAAGCACATGAACTCTTGAAGGCAGAGAACTTTCTGTAGCTGGGAAATGTAGCAGCCATGTGATTGTTTCAAAATGCGCAAGGTAGCTTGATCCACTGTTGCTGAAGGGGGCCACAAGGAAAGCATGAAAAAAATAAGTGGTACAATGCCAATTGCTAATTTACAGGCAAGAAATGGGATCCCAGTCCTACAGTTGCAAACACACAGATATAAACACACAAAAAGAAATCTGATTCACAACCAGAGCCTTGTGAGACACTGAAGAGAGACCCTAATTGAGTCAGGCTCTACCCAGAGCTCTAATCTACAGAATTATTATTATCTTAAAAGTTAAATTAATAGTAATGTATTGAAGGAGTGATTGAAAATCAATACCCTTCCCATTGGCTGATATTCACTGTGCATTACATCCAGCCAATTACAAGAAGCAGATACTAAGAGACCCCTGGAAGAAGGCAGTAACATCTATTTTTTTTAATGCAATCCAATACATGAACCATTTTCAATCTGTGAGTCTGCCACATTAGGAAGACTACCACATTGCCCTAATGGTAGTAGTGGTGCCACTCATATTTCAGATAGCAGCAGTCACTCCAGGTAAACAGGGTTCTGTAGCGTTCTCAGTCTAAGATAGACTAAGAGTAAAGGCCAGAAGATCCACTTCTGAAAACTAGTCAAAGAAAAACCTATCAACCACTTTGAAGGACAGCTAGGAAAATTGGCATAATATAGTCCTAAAGCAGTGCTCTCCATTCTGCTTTGGTGAGTAGTAAGTGGTCTCTGGAAAAGAAAAGTCAAACTCACCCCCATCAAGGAGATTTTCAGTAATAGTGATCCTGCAGGACAGGATAGAACCTGACTGTACGGGTTTCTGACACTTCAACTAGAAAGATTTTCTTCCCCCCATGGAGTGAGTGGTGGTTTTGAACTACTGACCTTATGCTTAACAGCACAACACATAGGCCGCTGTCACCAGGTATTCTTTGTACCATGGACTGCCAGAAGAACACATTAGTTAGTCCTGGAAGAATTACAGCTAGAATGCCCCTTAGAAGCAAAGGATGGTGGTACTGTTCAGACTATGCATCCCAGGCTCATTCCATTCAGTGTAAGTAAACTCAGGAAATGGCCAAAGTGTGCATAATTAATTTTGTTGCATTGTGCAATATGGACTCATGCAGCTATCTGAGGTACATAAACATATATTGTACACAGAAAGACTTCACAATGCATTTATGAATAAATGTAATAAATAAAAACTATGTTTTGCATTTTTGTTGCTGGTAGATCATTTTGACTTTGATCTTTTTTTTTAAGTAGCTCGCATGCTGAAAAAGTATGAGCACCCCTGCCTTAAGACCTAGACTTGAATCTACTCTCAGAGATCACCTTTCAGCCAAACAAGAGCTAGACGTACAGACGTTCACACCAGTGAAGAACATGCTTTATGTAACAGTCAAAAACAAAACGGTAGAACCTTTTACCCTAACACAAACTTCAGAAGGCTGGGAGGGGTCATTATAATGAGTACAAGGACCTGAGGAACCCAGGAAGAAAGTGGGAAGGATACGGTTACATTGAGGGGGTTGCAACTAATGTTACAAAACAAACTACAAAGGAATGGTTGAATTGGAAATTAATCTGCTCTGTAAATTTTTACCCAAGCCACAATAAAATGTTAAGTTAAAAACAAGAACTACCACCACCAACAAAATCTGTATGTCACAACAGAGTATTGTCTTACATTGTGTCAGAAGATGAGGCCACTTTGTTGGAAGGTCCTCAAAATACTTTCTTCACACTTCGATATGTAAGGATTTAAAGGAAGGGGGTGGTATAAGTGTGGTATACCAACCATAGTGAAGATGACACAGCACAACACCAGGCATTGTTCTGCTTCAGGTGGCATTGTGAGGAGTCAGGGCTGACTCCAATAATGACAACAATAACATTTACAAAAAGCATAAGAGCAGTCTAAGGATGCTTTCTTCTGAATATTTAACACACGAAGGTATGTTCATCTCTTCAACTGGACAATGTCTTGTTTCCATTCTAGGATTAGTGTGCTTTTTGCAAAGACAATATTTGGCCATGCTACACTTCTTCACCCAGTTTACTTCATTCTAAAATAGTATACCTTTTCACTTTCTGTACTTATGCCATTTAGTATGAGTTCAAAGCCATCTTAAAGAGAATTTATTTTTGAGATCAGGAGACATTTATTTATCTCAAATGAACATTGATTTGTACTTTGCTTACCTCTGCCCCCTTTAAATCTCATGAATAGAGTGCTAAGACCCCCATCCTGAAGATAAAAGCGTTGACATTTTCTTATAAATTGTAAGGACCACAGTCCTTTTCTCTCCCAGAAATACATATTTTAAAAATATATTTCAGTTAATAATTGTTCTGTTAACTGCTTTTGACTTGGCCCCATATCCAGAGTTATACGATGTCCACAATGGAACAAAACACAATTTTTTTTCCCATTCAGCTGACATCAGACCATAACTAATTATATCTGTGGATTATAGCAAGTATCTCAATTTATTGACAGAATTTTAAAATTATACCCAGATCTATACATCTATACACAAATAGATGCATGCACACGTTATTGAAAAGTGAAATATGATGATTTGGTTTGTTCGCTATTGATTTTCTCCCATTTCCTTGTTCACACCTTTCCTCCTCTAGATTGGTTGTTAGCTTCCCTTGATCAGTCCTGACCAAAAGCAACCCCAATGCCAACAGAACGAAACACTGCCCTGCACCATCCTCATAGTTTGTCTTAGGCCTGAGCCCATTGTTGTATTCACTGTGTCAACCCGTCACATTGAGACCCTTTTTCTCCTTTGGTGCTCCTGTACTTAATTAAGCAAACATCATAAAAGATACAAAGGCCTGGTATTATTGCTAGATCCTAATTCTATAGTGATTGACTCTTCCTCTACTAGTATATTTTCATTCTCTTTGATCAAAACCTTAGAACAATGACCTTGGTAGGAACTGGCTTTAAAAAGAACCTGGTATGAGTGCATCCCACCCAGCATTCTAGAATAGCAAAAGAACATTCTTGAAATCTTGAGTCCATTCTCTTCCGTGTCTACCTGTTGCCAGGGTCATGACCAAGCTCCCTCCTCTTCTGAGAATCCTTCTTCTGATGATCTAAGGCTATGGGGTCCTTTGGACACCTTTCTTCATGCAGGTGAATTTGACTCTGAACCCAGAATGTAGTATGTGTTTCCTTGTCTTACTAGTCTCTGTACCTCAAAATGCAGCAGTTTACCATTCCAACAAGTTAGGTTTACAGCCAAATGCACATGAAAAACTTCCAAGTCCTATGCCATTATTACCATTGCTCGTATGCTTGAGCTCATTGTTGCCTCTACTGTATCAATCTATCTCCATGAGGACATTCCTTCTCCTCTCCCCTGTCATTCTACTTTATTAAGCATGATGTCCTCAAGGAACTGGTCTCTTGAGAACATGTCCATGGTATATAACATAAGCTGTCACCATTCTTGCCTCTAAGGATCATTCTGACTTTACTTCTTCCAAGTTAGATTTATTTGTTTTCAATATTCCTTGAAAATTCAAATGCATTGGTTCTTCTTTGGCCTTCCCTAGTCAATATCGAACTTTCCCAGGCATATGAGGTTATTGAAAATAACAGAGAACAACAAATACTGGAGAGCCTGTGGAGAGATTGAAACTCGTATACACTGCTGATGGACTTGGGAATATGTACAAGCAGGGTGGAAAGTGATAGGGTGCTTCCTAAAACAGATGGCAATAGAAATACCATATGGTATTGCTGGGCAAATGCTCCAAGGAAATCATGAATAGATGTATGCTCTCGCATGTACACGGCAGCACATTTCACAATAACACGAAATTGGAAAGAACCTAAATTCCCATCCTACACATCTCTAAAAAACAGCAACAGAATCATGAAAAACTTCAAGACACAGAGGTAGCTGAGCAACATTATGCAGAGGGAAGTTTGTGTATCATGTGAGTCCACTGCTCTTGCTAACAAGCAGCTGGCAGGTACAGACTCGGACTTGCAGGATATCCAGCCTGCTGGCCAGAGTGACCAGGCAGCCTGGAAGAGAGCCTGATTGATGCCGATGAACCACGTAGCCTCCTCTCTAGGTGTGTATTTGAAGATAACTTTGGTGGCGAGGTGTCCATGTCAGCTGAGATCAGGTTGTCAATGGAGGGGGAGAGTGACGGTTTAGTGGATGCCAGGCAAAGATATGATGAGGTTTCCCAGACTGGCAGATATTCTTATTAGAGGAATGGGAGCTACCAAAGGGACAGTCAGGTCAGGAGAGAGGAAAGAGAGACATATCTGGAAGAAAACAAGTGCATGTCTGTTGGTAGCAAAGTTGGGAGAATCAACTTCAAAGTAGGGGAAAATATGACTAACAAAACTTTTAAATTGCCTAAGGAAGGAGTATGTCTGATAATATGCACCAAATAAGTCACCTTGACCTGATTCTCTGAATATCTCTGCAGACACAGGCCAGTGCCCTAAAACACTGGGGCATTGAATCCTGGATCTTTAAGACATTCAACACACTGTAAAGCCCGTACCAGAGAGATCCAATGTGGAAACTCCAGTATGAGAACTAGACTCTCCCTCAAACATGCCTTTAGCTGTAGGACTTAAGACTGAAATTACATGGTTTGTAAAGGAGCAGAAGACAGCTATGCTAAGATACTGAACTATCATTAATTAAGTGGACCAACATTGGCATAGCACATAAATATCCTACCTGCAGTATTAAGATGTGAATTATTATAACTGACCCGTGGCTACATTGCCAATGAAAATCATTGAAGATTTTGTCTAACAACCAACTCCTATTGTTTGTGTAAACAGCATCCAACCACATAAAAATTTTTTTCTGTATAAGTGAATAACTTATGTATTATAATATGTAGTTAGCCTACACTGGTTCATTCTTGCTCTCTTAGTGGTTTCAAAAGTAGTACCATGCGCTAATCAATAACCAATAACTGTTAACAGAAGAAACTTATGCTCCAGGGAGATGATGAATAAGATTCTCTACCTTAAATTCTCTACCATAAGTTAACAAGGAGATCGCTAAGGAATGAATTTGCTACTCGAACTTAATGCTAGCATCAATATAGGAAAAAATTCTTATATCATGGCCCTGCTTGATGTTTACCTTCATGAAGAAAACTGAAGATCTGGGTGCTATCACAAAGTGTGGTAAAGAAACCTCGTAGTGCCTGGCTATCAGATACAACAGTGTCTGCAGTCGTAAAGATTTGTACACCCCCAGAATGGGTTGGCTCCCAGATCCCTCAGGGGGGTGGGAGAGCCTCACATCGGCCACTCCTGCTGCCTTGTCTGAGAAGGGTGATTAAAGGTGGCTCCCTCTCAAAAAAAAAAAAAGATTTGTTTCCAAACAAGCAGTCATCTAAGTGAGATGCCAACTAAATCCACATGGAGCAATCACATCAACACCCATTACCCAAGCACTGTAAATTATATAATCCAAAAGGAGGGTAAATAGTATCAGAACTTAAATGGTAAGATTCTGGTTTGCAGGAGGCTATGAATGACAGTGGAAGCCCAAAATACATTTGCAAGATCTGCACAGGAATAAGCCTAAGGCAATTTTCTTCTAACTTTAATTGAGGAATAAAAGTAAACCGTTTACCATAGCATAGCTTAGAGATGACTATAGTAGATTAAAATGGTGAACTTGACTTGAAGTGTTAAAAGCTTATCATTTGATATTCCTTCTGATACCCTTTCAGTTTGATCTTGTTTTCAATATTTTTTGTTTGTTTGTTTCATATTGGAGTTTATCTCTGAGAATTTGGTGGATATCCATTTTTATTTTTTTTATTTTTATTTTTATTTATTTTGAGGGGTATTCGTTTTTATGTGTTTTGGTGTATGAACCCCCGGATTGAGTAGCCTATAGTGACAAGTAGAATGGGCGCACCTGGAGGGTATGGTGGGGTGGGATGGGGGGTTATAGCAAGTTGTTCAAGAAAGAAGAGAATATTTTGAAACTGATTGTGGTAACAATTATACGATACTGCCTGGTGTTGCTGAACTATGAAATGGTTTGATATCTGGATTGGCACCTAGTAAAATGTTTTGGGGGAAAATAAAAGGATGAGGAATTGGGAGTGAGGGGAATATCATGACTTTGGTCAAGTGCTCGTTACCCATCTGAATAACCTCCCTTGCTTTTCAACATTCTAAAGAGGTTCTGGGCTGCAGATTTACCCAACACAGCAAGTCTTTTAATCTCTTGACTGCTACTTCATTACACATTGTGAAATCAAGCAAGACAACAATCTTTGACAACTTCAATCTTTTCTGCATCCATTATGATGTTAGCTGTTGTTCAATTATGAGGGCATGGGTCTTTTTTTACAATGAGTTGTAATCCATTCATAATACCAGGATGAATGCTGCCATCCTTGATCTTCAGCAGCAAGATCTTCAAGTGCTTCACATCTGCCTCACTTTCAGCAGGCGAGTTTGTGTCATCTGCATGTCGCAGGTTGATAAAAAGGCCTTCCTCCAATTCTGATGCCACATTCTTCTTCAAATAAGCTAGCTTCTCTGATTTCTTGCGCCGCATACAGACTGAATGACTGGGATAAGAGAATACAATCCTGACACACATCTTTTCTTATTTTAAACTATGGACCTTTCCCTGATTCTCTTCACACAACTGCCTCTTGATCCATGAAAAGTTCCTCTGGACACAGTGAAGTGTTCTGGTACTCCCATTCTTCTCAGAGCTATCTAGAGTTTCCTATGATTCCCACAGTCAAATGCCTTGGCACAGTCAATAAAAAACAAATAAACAATTTTCTGGTGTTCTCTGCTTTCAGCCAAGGTCCATCTGACATTAGTGATGATGTCTTTTGTTCCACATCCACTTCTACATCCGTCCTGAACCTTTGACAGCTCTTTGTTAATGTACGACTACAGCTGTTGTTGGTTGATCTTCAGGAACTTTCACTTCCATGTGATAGCAATGATATTGTTATATATTTTGATCATATCATAGTAATATGTAATTATTTTCTTAAAAATTCATCTAAACTTATGTTTATATTTTGACTTTGGATAAACTAATTGTAATAGCTCTTCTGTATTTGCACAATATGATACATGTAATTAATGTCACTTAATTGTACATGTAATAATGCTAACATTGAAGCGTTTGCACATGCACAGACATAGGCATGTTTATTTTATATAGAGATACATATTAAGAAATGTGAATTCTAACACTTTTCTTCTCAGAATGTAAATTTGCTTTTACTGAAAACTGAATAGGTCTCTAATGAATGACAGAAAGACGCAAAGTCACAATCGATTTCCTGTGTGATCTAGAACTCTGATATTTAATGGCAAGTGCTTCCAATCCTCCTTGATTTCAGCAAATAGATATTATCTGCATACCAAAAGTTGTTAAAAGAGCTCACTTCCCGTCTCCATGTTGTGTCCCCCATCTTCTTGGATTATTTGTTCATCATACAAATTGAATGAGCATTGTGAAAGAATGTAACCATAAAACACCTTTCCTGGTTTTACACTATTCAGAATCTACTGTTTCGTTTGAATAACTTGTACATATGGACTTAGAAAATCATCTCTAGAACACTGAACATCATGTGAAACCACTGAAAACGCAGGCATGGGAGCATGGTAAGCTGGTGTGTTGAACAGACTTTGTGCTTCACTGTTTCAGAAGAACCTCAGCATGCTTGTTACTTTTAAAAATTGCCAATACTGTAGTCAACAGATGACATTGACTTCTCAATGCATCGTGTGAGGAAGGAAATCTTTTAAGTGTTGACCAGTGCCAAACACTGAGGTTAAACTTGGCAGGGGACAACCCTCAGGAGAGAAGGGTTGCTGTGTAAAATTAGCCATGAACCTCTCACATGGTAAGGGATCAACTCTATTATTGCCTTAAAACCTTAAAACAATTTGAGAAGATTTCATGAGCATGAAAATGCATCCACAGGAATATGAAACCCAGTATGATGTATTATTTCTTAACTTTCTCTTAGCTATCAAACAATGATATTTTGTTGTCAAGCATTCTGGCTTCTATTTCTCTGTCTTGGCACTCTGAAACATTTATTCTTTGCCTTCAGAGAAGGCATCTAGGGTTAATTAACCTTTGGTGTCCCAGGTAGTACAATGAGTAAGCACTATCTGTATGCAGATTGAAAGATTGGTGGTTTAACCCACCCAGAGATGTTTAAAACTGATAAATAAAAAAATAAAAGGCCCAGCAATCTGCCTCAGAAAGGTCAGCCACACAAACTCTGTGAAACACAATTTGTCTGCAAACATGAACTGGTATACATCAAAATGGACCTGATGGCAGCGTGTTTTTCTGGAAATATGAAGCGAATCTCGCTCCACCATTGGCAAACATTTCTCCAAAGCATTTTTATGTAGTGCTTTTCTAGTTGTACCTTATAAAAAGGTCAAAATTATAATGATTTGCAATATACTGCTCGTCTCAAAACTGGCTGTTCAAACCAATCAAGTGACTCCGCAGTTGAAAGGCCTTTAACTCTGTTTCTGTCAAGCTTACACAGCCAAGCAAAGCATACAATGTGGTTCTGCTCTTTAACATGTGGGATCACCACGAATTAGAACCAACTCAATGGCAAAGGAGTTGGATTTTTGTCTTTGTTGTACACACAGGAGCCTGGGTGGCACAAGTGGATTGTAATTGTCTATTAAATCAATGTTTGGCTGTTTGAACCCAACCAATGTCTCAATAGAATAAAACTCTATTCTGTCACAGGAGTTGATCGGGACTAAGAAAATCATCAATGATACATGAAGGGGCTTCAAATGTTCATGATAAAAAAATGGAATTACAAGATAAGGAAATTTTTCCATGAACAATAGGGTCACTGTGGGTTGGAATTGACTTGATGGCAGTGAATTTGTTTTTCAAGCAAATATGGTGTGCCTTCTTATGACTAAAGCTTAATGACCTAATAGTTTAATGGATTGTATATTGCTTACCAATATTAGATACTCCTTCTTTGTAGTAAAGGATCGCTAGTGGTGCTGCGTGATAACCATCGGGCTGCAAATTGCAGGTGCATGGTTCAACCCCACCAGCCACTGCGTGGGGCAAAGATGAGATTGCTTGTTTTCATGAAGATTTTCAGTGTTTGAACTCCAATAAAGTGTTTCAATGTGTAGAAATTGACTTGATGGAAGAAGGAAATGTGTTTTCTTTGAGGTGTATTAAATACTCTGTCTATCAATAACTGGTTTAACCATAAGACTTGCTTTTTGCTGTAGTCCAGGTACACTAGAGAAACAAATCCATAGACACTCATATGTGTATAAGAAAGAGTTTTATATATAAGAGCAATTGCATATGGAGGAAACATCCCAGTCCCGTCCAAATCAAGTCCATAAGTCTGATATTAGCCCATATGTCCAGTATGGATCTATAAAGTCCTCTTCACACTCACAAAATGTATGCAATGATGCTGAATGCAGGAAGTGGGAAGTAGGAAGGAAGTCATCTATCCAGGGCAAGGTAAGCATGTCAGCACTGGCTGGAGTCCCCATATGGCTTCTCTCGTTCCAGAGGTCTGGCTCCATCAGTCTCTTTTCATGTGTCTTCTCTACAGGGATGTCTCTCAGGGAGTGTTCAGAAAGAAATTGTGTCTCATGCTTCTAAGGGAGAAAACTCGCAAGTTCCTAGAATCCTGAGGAGAAGGTCATGCCCACACAGAGTCCACATTGACTAAATCCTGATGGACAGGCCAGACTATACCCCTGCACTCTCAATCCTCAAAGTGACTACCTCAAGTGCAACTACTACACTTTGTTATGAAATGTGAGTGGAAATGACATGTATAGCTTTCGGCAGAAACTTGACAATCTAATGCATGCATGTTAGGCATGCTCTGCGCCCTTTGTTGGAGCTATCACTGTTCTAGGTAGAAGCTGACTTATCAGACTGTCTCACAGAGTGTAGAAGACAGAGAGAGGTGTCTCCATGTACCTATAACAACATGTTACTCCATGTATCATGAGTAAGAACTCATTATTTGCTGTAAGATATATTGCTACAGGGGGCTAAAAGAGCCAGCCAGAGATTCAGTCAGTTGTCTACATGGTCACGATGAGTCAGAACTCATGTGAAGGCACCTAATAACAAAGACAACCATCTTGTGGGGCATTTGCCATCATAGGCCTTTCCTTATGAATTCAGAAATTGACCTGTAAAAGTAGAAGACTGTCGTAACTAACAGATAGAAGACTGCATGACTAGCAAAGTAATCATGAAACATAAACGATGAGGCATATAGAACTGGCAATAAAAGTGATATTGGGCCTCAAAGGACACAAATCCATATTTGCTCACTACCACTCGCTCAAGGCCATTGAGTCAACTCCAATTCATGGCAACCCTACAAGACATTGACCCTTTGGATTTTTGAAACCTTAAATCTTTACAGGAGCATAAACTCTCAGGCTTATTCAATAGGACAACTAGTGTGTTCAAACCTCTGACCTTCTAATAACTCGTCACATAGGTCACGATGCCCACCAGGGCTCCTTCAAATCCATAGCAGGTGTTGGCAAAGCACTCAGTAATGTTATTTGCAAAAATTTGAAGGCATGTATTTGATCAAAAGAGCTTGCATGTTTAGACAAGGACATGAGAAATTGCATACACAGAGATGAAAATGAAAGGCAGTCTCATTTCTAACTGTTAAAAAGATAAAAATAAGATGACACTTGGGCTTCAAAAGATAAACTACAATTTTGCTTTATGGCAAAGTCCAAATAAAGAGTCCAAATTGCTTCTATAAACCTGTGATAAAATTAATTTGGTACCAATAAATATTTCAGATGAACAAAATGACTCATAGTTTAGAGACTATGACTGTGTCTTTCCATCAGAAGTTTGTTACATTCAAAGTACCTAAAATTAAGTTTAGAGATGATAGATCTCTATGAAAGAATTATTAGTGTGGCTTTGGCATCATGCTGTGATTGAAAACAACTAATTAAAAAGGCAACTTAGATTTTTTTTAAAGTTTTACTGGAGGGAAACAGAAGTCATCAGTATAAGCTAAAAGACACCATGACTTTTGAAATTTAGAAAGTAACTCTTGGTCCACACTTTATCATGCCAAGAAGAACATTAAGAAAGCTGCTTGACTCCACAAAGGACATGTTCTCAGATGATACAACCTTGCTTGCTGAAAATGAGGAGGACATGAAGCACTAACTGATGTAGGTTTAGGATTTCAGCCTTTTGTAAGCCTTACAACTCAATGTAAAGAAGACCATAATCCTCACACCTGGACCTATAGGTAACATTATGATAAATGGAAAGAAAAAATGACTTTCCCAAGAATTATTTTGGCTGCTTCTTTGAAATGTGTATAAGCTTTTTTTTTTCTTCAATAATTTTATTAGGGGCTCTTACAGCTCTTATAACATTCAATACATCATTTGTATCAAGCATATTTGTACACATAATGCGATATTCATTTCCAAATATTTTCCACTTGAGCTTTTGGTATAAGCTCCTCTTTCCCCCTCCCCCCTTTTTTAATGAATCGGGGCTCATATAACTCCCATCACAATCCATACATACATCAATTGTATGCAGGCCACATTTGCACACTTGTTGCCATCATCACTCTTAAAACATCCTCCCTTCCACTTAGACCCTCAGTACCAGCTCCCCATATTTGCTTTCCCTCCCTCCTCCCTCTCCCCCATGAAACCTTAATAATTTACAAATTGTTATCACTTTTACATATTGCACACTGTCCAATGTGTCCCTTCACTTATTTCCCTGTTGGCCATGTCCCAGAGAGGAAATTATATATAGATCCCTGAAAATGGTTCCCCTTTCAATTCCACCATCCCTCCACTCTCCCAGTACCACCACTCCCACCACTGGTCTCAATAATTTTATCTTGCATATGTACAAAAGAACAAACAGACCTATCTCAGAAGAAGTACCCCAGGATGTTCCTTGGATAACCACTACACCACAAGAGCTCATCTCAGGAAGAATGTAGGCCTGCCAATACTTGGATTGCAGTCCCCTAAAACCTTTTGCCATATGCCTACTCTACAGAAGTATGATAAATCCATGTTGTTATAAACCACTGTTGTCGTTGGGTGCCATTGACTTCATTATGAATCATAGTGACTCTATGCATAACACAGAAAAACATTCTCTGATCCTGAGCCTTTCTCAAATTCTTGTCATGTGTCGGTCATTTTGTCAGTCTATCTCATCGGGGGTCTTCTTCTTTGTTGCTGTACTGCTACTTTACCAATATTATGTCCTTTCCCAGAGACTATTATCTCATGATAACATGCCAAAAGAGCATAAGATAAAGTCACTCCTTGCTTTGAAGGAGCATTCTAGCTGTACTTCTTATACAATAGATCAGTTTGTTCTTTGGGTATAGCACGGGTATACCATGATGCTTGCACTGTTCCCTGCCATCACTATAATTCATATGCATTGGTTCTTCTTTGAACTTCTTTATTTAATGTCCAACTATCATATGCATATGAGAATATTGAAACGATCATAGCTTGGGTCAGCCTCACATCAGGCCTCATAGTCAAATCCTAGTCCTTCAACACTTTAAAAAGATCTTGTACAACAGATTTTTCCAATACAAGATATCATTTGATTTATGGACTGATGCATCAATGAGCATTGACTGTCTTTGTTAACAAGATAAAATCCCTGACAACTTCAGCCTTTCCTCTGTTTTTCATGATATTATCCATTGTTACAGCTTCAGGATTTGGGTTTTCCTTACATTTAGTAAGCAGAACAGTATACAGAACATTGAGTAACAAAAAAATTAAGAAGAAAAGTTCAAAAATCAGCTCAGCACACAAATTGTTACAGTAAAATAGGAAATTATGCAAAGTGAAATATGCAAAGACTTGGAAAACTCAAAAGAATATGTTCAGCAAATATGAAACAGAGAAAATTGAAGAAAAATTCAAACTTAGAGTTGCAACATTTAAAAGATTTTATGAGAAACATATTGAAAAATGCAGGAAGCAGCAAAAGAAGATAGAGAGAAGATGGAGTTATCATATCAAAAAGGGTTAATGTTGAAAACAGCAATCATTTCAAAATATAGCATATGATGCATCTTTCCTCTAGTTCTCAGATGCTTCCTGCCACCCACTCTCATGCTCCCAGTTCTACCAGACAAGTCCGGCTAAAACAGGGGATGTACACTGGAGTCGGAAACATGGGGAATTTAGGATAGATAGTCTCAGGACAGGTGATGGGAGTGGTGATAGTGGGAGGTTGGTGGGATGGTAGAATAGAGGGGAGGAACCAATTTCAGGGATCTACATATAGCCTCCGCTCTAGGGCATGGCCAATGGGAGGTGAGTGAAGGGACACATTGGACAGTGTATGATATGAAATAGCAATTTGTAAATTATTAAAGTTTCATGGGGGGGATGGAGGAAGGGAAATATGGGGAGCTGGAACTGAGGGCCTAAGTGGAGGAAGGATGTTTTGAGAGTGATGATGACAACAAGTGTGCATATGAGATCTACATACAATTGATGTATGTATGGATCGTGAGGGGAGGTGTATGAGTACCCAATAAAATGAATCATTTTTTAAAAAGGGGGGAGGGGAAAGAGGAGCTTATACCAAGGGCTCAAGTGGAAAATTTTTGGAAATGAATGTGGCAACATGTGTGCAAATGTGCTTGATACAGATGATGTATTGAATGTTATAATAGCTGAAAGAGCCCCCAATAAAATTATTTTTAAAATATAGCATATGATAAGGAGCCAATGGTATTGAAGGAAGAAGTCCAAACTGAATGAATGTATTAGCCAAAAAGAAGACTCTGGGAATTAAAGGAGTACTAATTGAGATGTTTCAACTTCTTGATGAAACATTGAAAGCAATCTCTGGGTCATGCCAAGAAATTTGTAAGCCAGCTACATGGCAAGCAGACTAAGAGATCCATATTTATTCTCATCACAAAGAAAGGTGGCCCAACGGAATGGGGAAATTATCAAACAATCTTTTTAATATTGCATGCAAGTAAAATTTTGCTGAAGATCATCCAACGATAGTTGCAGAAGTACACTGTCAGGAATCTTCTAGAAAGTCAAGCTGGATTCAGAAGAGGTTAGGAAACAAGGGATATCATCAGATGGATCTTGGCTCAAACCAAAAAATAACAGAAAATTATTTACTCATATGCCATTGAGTAATTGTTTATGGCAACAATGGAAAATTAGTACATCTTATAAACCATGACTTGATAGTTTTGAATTGTCAGTTATTCAAATGAAAACAAGATAGCCAAACAATAAATAAAACAAACAAGAGTTGATTCAGTATCAAATATTACTAAATTCTTACTAAGTAGCACAGCTGCCACTGTAATCATGAAAACAGTGGGAATCTCTCAACTTGGACCGTGATCAATGGCATCAAGATTTTGAGAACTTCAATAATAACAACAGAGGCCCCCAAACAGAAAACACTAACAGATTCATAAATTTTAGGTATGAATTTATGTCATTAAAAATAGATGTTTGGATCTATCCCCAGAAATACTTATTAGCCATTTTGAGTCAGACAACAATTCTGTGCCAGAATTGGCAATTTCAAGGGAAATGGCATCACATCCATGTTAAAAAGAATTCCAAGATCTATCTTGAAGTACAATGTTATCTGTGATAGAATAATATCTATATGTCTAACAAGGAAGTGCAACAACTATTATTAAAAATTTAACATCAGTTACTGAAATTTGAGGTGAGGAAATTGTAAACTTCCACCAAATTGAAGATGATTAAGCATATAATCAAGACACATTGATAATTATTGGCAATTATTATGTGATTGTTAGAAGCAAGAAGAAAAGACAGTAAAAAAATGGCCTTGGTGAAACAAGTGAGACTGGATATCATATGATAAAATTTTATAAGACTAACATTGTCTTATAATTAAAATTACTTTCTTTCAACAACATTAACAGCAGATATATTCCTAAATATAATACACAGGAACCAATGTGTTGTATCTGTGGGAAGAGACTATGGAGAAGTTCAATGCCATCAACCAAAACAAGGCCAGGAAGATAGTGTGGAATAGACCATCAACTTCTCATATGCAAGTTCAGTCTAAAACTGAAGAAAACAGAAACAAGTTCATGAAAGCCCAAACAAAACCTTGATTATCTCCCACCTGAATTTAGGGACAATCTCAAGAACAGATTTGACATATAGAATACTAATGATAGAAGACCTGATGAGTTGAGGGATAACATCAAGAACATCATAGAAAAGAAAAGATACAACAGACTAAAGTAGATATCAGAAGAGGCACTGATACTGTTCTTGCTCATCTAATAGCTAAAGCAAATGGGGGTGGGGTGGGGGAAGGATGGCGAAGTAAAAAGTTGAATAAAAAAAATTTAAAGGGCAAGGTGAGAACTAGAGTATTAAAATGAAATATACAAAGACAAGGGATAGAAAGCCGGAAAGTAAGAACATGCTCAGCATATCTGAAGCTGAAAGAATTGGATAAAAATTTCAAGTTTTGGGGAGAATACAGATTGGGGGCCTAAAGCCCCTTACAGAGAGTTCTAGCGAGGCTATGAGTCAGTCAAGGTACAGTGTAGTAACAATGAAATATGCAACTTTCCTCTATTTCTCAAATGCTTCCTTCCGCCCACTATCATGATCCCAATTCTATCAGACAAATCCAGCTAGACCAGAGGATGTACACTGGAGCCAGAAACAAGGGGGAACAAGTTCAAGGTTTGAGTTGCAATATTGAAGAATTCTAATTCCTTGGGGAATTATCAAATGATGCAGAAACTGTAAAAAATGCAATAAATATAATAGAGTGTATTATAAAGCATTGATTGGTTATTGTGGTTTCAAGTAGTGTATGATCAAAAACTAGGTTGCTGAAATAAAAAATCCAAGCTTTATTGAAGGTCTTAGTGGAAAACAAAACTCCAGGAATTGATGGGAATGCCAATTGAAATGTGTAAACAAGAACTAGATTCATCCACACATCTGTCCAAAAAATGCAGAAGATCATTCTCTGGCATACTGACTGTAAGAAATCTTTATTTGTGCCCATTCTAAATAAATATGGTCAAATATAATGTGGAAAATATTATAAATACCACATTTAGGTGAAAGTTTGCTGAAGAAAATTGGTTGTAACTGTACATCCAAAAGAAGAAGTAAGAAATTCAAACTAGTTTCAAAAGAGGCTGTAGCATGAGGGATATCAAGACTGGTGTCTGGTGAATGTTGGCTTAAAGTAGAGAAATATCAGAACTATGTTTACTTGTATTTTATTGACTATATATTCAACCCATATCTTCCCCCACTTTCATACTGTAGGTTAGGTGTTATATCAAATTCTGGATAGTTATGCGAAGAATAAGATTCTGGGATACTTCCTTTTGTCAATGTGGAATCTATACACAGATCAAGAGAAGCACAAGGAAATATCGCATGGTTTAAAGTCAGGAAGGAAATTCCTCATGGTTCCACCCTTTGACCATACTTCTCCAATCTGTCTGGTGAACAAATAACAGAAGAGCTTGACTTCATAAAAAAGAAGGGAGCATTGGTATTGGAATAAGTCTTGTCAACAACCTGCAATACGCAGATGACACAATCTTGCTTGTAAATGAAAATGACTCAAAACATTTCCTAACAAAAATCAAGGACCACAACTGTCAATATAAACCACAACCACAACCCAACGTAAAAAAACCCTCAAAACTGAAACAATAGACAGCATCATGATAAATGGGGGGAGAAGAAGAGAGGGAGGGTAAAGTTGGCAAGGATTTCATTTGCCTTGTTTTAAAATTAACATTCATGAACATTAACATTCAGAAAATCAAATGAAAAAAATCTACAGCATTGAAAAAATCTACAGCACACACCTCTAATACAGTATTGCAAACCAAGGATGTCACTTTGAGGACAGAGGTGAGCCTGATGCAAGCCAGGGTAGTCTCAATAGCCTCATATTAGTATGAAAGTTGGAAAATGAATAATGTAAAATCACAGATTTGATATGCTTGAATTGTGGCGCTGGCATTGAATATTGAAAGTGTTACAAACTCTTCCAGAAGAGCAATCATCTGTTTTGAAGGAAGTTCAGTCAGAATACTCTGTAGAAGAAAGGATGACCAAACATGGTATCATAAACATGTTCTTAGAAAATTCTGACTAGTTGCAGAAAAGAGAGCTAGTGCTTGGTAAAGCAAGGGGCAGCAAAAAAGAACTTTGAAAAGATGGATTTATACAGTGGTTACAAAAAAATGGATGAAGGAAATCTCTATGAATTCTACTCAATAACATCTGTGAATAAAGAACTTAAATACTTCTTGTGTTTTCTTATTTGTGTTGTCTTAGTGTTCTCAATTTTGCATCTTTGGGTTCTAGCATACATAGTAATGGCTACACAAAAACTCACCGACAAAATTAATGATTAAAGGATTTATTAAGGAGTCCACAGGTTGGAATGCCAGCAAGAAATACTTGGGATAATTGTTTATCAGGATTTATTACCATCTTCTTTCAAATATGTTAGTAAATGCCCAAATGGGCTTACCACTCCACTGTAAGGCCCAACCCAAAAACAATGAAGTAAATTTCTATAGGCTGGCAAATCTAGCTCCTGAATTAAGTGCCCAGAAGCACTCCATTCCAGTAAACCTAAGACCAAATGTACTCATCTCTACTTCCATGGGTCAGCAAGTCCAACTTCTCCAGTTAAGTGCCCAGAGACACCCCACTTCAAAAGCCAGGCTTGTGCCCAGAAGCACTCAGCTTTACTTGCCTATGCATTAGGAAGCCCAACACTCTGTTCCATGCTCTGGCCTGTGGGTTTGCTATTGCCCCTCTGATCACATAACTGTCTTCTGGATCTAGGACGTTCACTGTTTAGAAATCTTGGGTCTAAAGGATGTGTTTCATCCTGGGTTTTGATGGTAATGAGGTCCCTACTCCTGTTCCTCAGAAGGCTGATTTTAAATACCACAGGATGTCATTCCAACAAGTCTAGTTCACAATCAGTTGCAGGTGAAACCTATCCATATCTTTCCCTATCTTCCTACCAGACTCATGCAGGAAAAGGTTGTTGGGTATGAATCAGAGACTTTAACTCCTTGTACCTTCCTTTAAAACAGTTCTTCATATTGTGGTGACCCCCAACCATAAAATTATTTTTGTTGCTACTTCAGAACAGTAATGTTGCTACTGTTATGAATCATGATGTAAATATCTGGTATGCAGGATGTTGTTACACATTGTTACACATTGAACATAAGGAAATCATAGTGATTAATCACAAAACAATATGAAATGATATAATGTGAAATATTTATTTCTAATTAAAAATAAATGAAATTTTGTCTTGGTGCATGATGTAGCATGGGTAACAGTCTTCACACCAGCTACTCATATGTGGGTGCACCTGCATGTGGGCGGACCTGTCTGGAGACAGAGGAGTAATGTCTCCATTTCTAAAACCACCAGAAATACGTGTTTTCTGTTGGTCTTAGGCGACCCTTGTGAAAGGGTTGTACAATACCCAAAGGGGTCGTTACCCTCAGATTGAGAAACGCCAAGTTAGCAAAAAGCTACAGTAAATAATTCACTGCCTCTGTAGTAGTCATGCTTCTCTGTTGAACTTTTCTAAGAATATCTGCTGTTATAATGTAAACAATTAAGTAGCAGATGAGTGACACTATCACGAAAGATTAATTGGTATATATACATGTGTGTATGTATATATATATATATAAAGTAACTAAGTAGAATTATAAAATGACACTGCCATAGGCTCAGGTGATTAATATAGCAAATTAAACACCAGTTTACACAGTTTATTGATGTAAAGTATGAAACATTAGCTTCTGTTTATGATTTATGACTTCTACTAAACTACTATGAACTAGATACACAGGGACAATAAGTGTAAGTGGTAGACTGACTACAGGCTCATACCCAACTCATCAGAATAAAACTGTATTATAACCTGGGTTATAGAATTGCTTTTCAGGGAAAAATGTACTGTCACTTACTACAATACTAAGGAAAATGCTCAGAAACCTGGCAACATTGATTCCATGATGTCTAATGATGAATAATACGGATGTTTAATGGACAATATGGACAATATGCTTGGCTAATAGCACAAGCATAAAATATCTCCTTCACCTTATCTTTCAACTCCAAATAGAAGGAATAATGGAATGATGAAATATGTTCAAAAGGCAGTTCAGAAGCCTCAGTGGGTCTTGAATTTTAACAAGCCATTTATCTTCTCTGTGTTTGATCTATTTATGAGGTTGTCTCCTTCATCATAAATCTTCGTAATGAATAGAGCAATGGGGTGAATAAAAAAGAAAGTTAAACACATACGATCTGATGATCCTAAGCTATTTCTCTGCTAGGACATGAACCAAGAGAAATGAAAATTCATGTCTATATACAGATTTCTATGTCACAGAATATGCACAGAAGAATAACAGAAATATAAT
Source organism: Nesogale talazaci (assembly GCA_004026705.1). Classification (NCBI taxonomy): domain Eukaryota; kingdom Metazoa; phylum Chordata; class Mammalia; order Afrosoricida; family Tenrecidae; genus Nesogale; species Nesogale talazaci. The sequence goes on along the minus strand of PVJH01001385.1, from coordinate 56,122 downwards.
AACAAAAACTGGTACAACCCAGTACCAATCAAAAGATGAATGGATCCCAGAAGAATGTTCTTCAGCGAACAGCACTAAAGCGACAACTTGGGAAGAGGTGTACGTCTGATTAGAGCACACAGGAGAAACAACGAAGGGTGAAGATGGAGGGGAACACATCCTGGCCCACTCAGCCCTGAGGACAATATTCCTGCTCAGAGCCGACAATGCACAGAGAGGACCATGAGACCAGCCCCACCATGAGAAACAATGTCTCTCACTGAACTGTAGTGCGATGGGGAACAGCACTGGAGACATGGTGCTCAATCTGATTCCATCACACTGGGGAAAACACTAAGGACACGCAACAGAGCAGCAAGGGAAGCAAAGTGATGAAATCCTAAGGGAATACCAAAAATGGAGTGTGGAATCAGAGTGTGGCACCGGTGAGGCTCATCTGGAAAACACCCTTAGAGGCCAACAAACAGATTTTGAACTATTTATAGACTTTTATATTTTTGTCAGTGGCTTTTTGTTGTTGTTATTTTATTTTTGTTTTTATTGTTTTATTGGTTTTGACTTCCTTTGATTTTTTGTTTGACATTGCTTGGTTTTTGTACTTATGAATATCTCTGCATGTCTATCCATATAAGATAGACAGGAAAAACAATTTGGAAATTAAAAGAATGGGACCAATGGTTCTGGGGTATATGAGAGAAGGGGATGTGGGAGAAAGGATGGGGCATGGGGACCAACCCAGGGAAAAAGGAATAAGTGAATTAAAATCAATGGGAAGAAAGACATAGGATGACTAGTGGGGCTTAATCATGGGGAATGTAGCACTGAGGAATTACTAACCCCAACTGAAGACCAAATATGAGAGACAGACCAGAGAAAAGTAAAAGAAAATAGAGGAAAGAACCAGTAGGCAAAGTACATTTATAGAGATCTAAATATAGGATGTGAATGTGTAAATATATGTATAATGAGAGGGGAATAGATCTATGTACTTAAACGTATAAGTCAAGATTCAAGATTACAGATGGACATTTGGTCTCAACTCAATACTTTCTCAACACAAGAACACTTTGTTCTAATAATCCGGAATTCTGTGATGCTCACCTATGTGACACAATTGCTGAAGACAACGAGGTAGCATAAGCAAATGGTGCCCAGCTGTCAAAAGATATAGCATCTGGGGTCTTTAAGGCTTGAAGAGAAACAGATGGCCATCTAGCTGAAAAGGAACAAAGCCCACATGGAAGAAGCACACTAGCCTGTATGATCATGACATGTTGATAGGATCAGGAATCAGGCATCTAAGACCCAGAACAAAATCATACCCAACGTGAATGGTGGTTGGAATGGAGAACCAAAGCCCATCTGTAGACAACTGGACATCCCCTCACAGAAGAGTCCTAAGGAAAAGTTGAGCCAGTCAGATGGCAGCACAGCACCAATGAAACACACAGCTTTCACCTAATTCTTTACCTAATTCTTTCACCTAATTCCTTCACCCTACTATCATGACCTCAATTGGACCTTACAAATCAGATTAGACCAGAACATGCATACTGCTACAGATAAGAGCCTGCAACACAGGGAATCCAGGATAGATAAACACCTCAGGTACAACAATGAGAAAAGAGATACCAGGATAAAGGGAAGGTGGGGAAAGAAAGGGGGAATCTGTCATAAGGATAAGGATCAACATATAACCCCCTCTCAGGGAGTGAACAACAGAATAGTGGGTGAAAGATGAGAGAGCATGATGTAAGGTATAATAATAATAATCTATAACTTATTGTGCTTTCATGTGGGAGGGCGGGTGCGGAGAGGGAAAAATGAACTGATATCAAGGGCTTAAGTAGAAAGAAAATGCTTTGAAAGTGATGATGACAGCATATGTACAAATATGCTGGACACATTAGATAAATATATGGAGTGTGAGAAGAGATGTAAGAGCCCCTCAATAACACTATTTAGTAATAAAAAATGAACTACCAGTAGTGGTTTAGAGAGTTGACATGGCCTGCTCTAAAGGAAAAAAAATTAATTATTTCCCTATTTATTGGTGGACTTACAATTCCTAGAGAGAATAAATATTTTTATTTTTACCTGAATAAACAGATGAATGGATAAATACATTGTACTATATCCATATAAGAATAATATTCAGCAATAAAATATATTGATACATTCAATACACTGATGAATCTCAAAATAATTGTGTTGAATGTAAGAAGGAAGACAGAAAAGTGCATAAATGTACATCATCATATTAACATGTAAAATGCAAACAAAATTAAGTGGCAGAAAATCAATCCATAGTTGTTTTTAGAAGAGGAGTGGAGTATTGAGATATGGGAGATAAAGATTTCACAGGAACAAAAGGGAATTTTTTAATTTTCCTCTGCAAAATTTTACTTGCATGTGATAATAGTTAATGCATTTTCTAAATTCAGTTGAATCACCATTTTTTTGAAATGGGCACAAATATGCGTTTCTTCCAGTTCATTATCCAGACAGTGGTCTTCCAAATCTCTTTACAGAGATAAGTGAGTACTTCCATGTTGTATCTAATTGTTGAAACATCACAATTGGTATTCAGCTAATTCTTGGGTCACAGTTTTAACTTCAGTGTTGCTTGAACTTCTTTCAGTATCAGTAGTTCTTGGTCATATGTCTTTTCTTGAAGTGGTTGAACATTAACCAAATCTTTTTGATACAGTGACTATATAATCATACCATATTTTGATGCTTTCTGCTTTGTTTAATATATGATAATAGAATCCTTCAATATAACAACTCAAATGTTAAATTGTCTTCAGTTCTTTATCTTGAGAGTTGCCAAGATTGTACTTTCTTCCATTTTGACTTTCTAACTGAACATCTTTGCATATCTTATTAAAATAATGTTTTGTCTTCTCCAACATCCCCTCGACGTCTTCAATTCTATGTCATTATTTCTTCCATTCACATTAGCTACTACTTTTTGCTTATCGGTACATTTCATAGTCTCTTCTGAAATCCGTCTTGCTACTTTTTTCCTTTCCTGTCTTTTTAATGACTTTTGAATTTTCTTCATGTAAGAGAATTTTGATGTCATCCCACAATTTCTTTGGTTTGGAGTCATTGGCGTTCAATGCATCGAGCCTATTCTTAGGGTGGTCTCTAAATTCAGGTGAGATATACACATTATTGTACTTTGCCTCTCGTGAACTTATTTTCATTTTCTTAGGCTTCAATTTAAACTCACATGTGAATAATTGATGGTCTGTTCTAAAGTCTACCATTGGCTTTATTCTGATGGATGATATTGAGCTTTTTCACTGTCAATTTGAATCCTGTATATTCCATCCTGGGAGATCCATGTGTATAGTTGCTTATGCTGTTGAAATTGACTTTGCAAAAGCTTATTATGGAATTTCTGACATCATTTTCATCACCATGGCTATATTTTCCAACTCTTAATTATTCTCCTTTTTGAGTTCTGATGGTTACTGTCAGTTAAGCATTGGGCTGCTAATAGCAACATCAGTTGTTCAAATCTACCAGTCACTCAAGATATTCAGTCTCAAAAACCATACGTAGGGTTAATTTAGTCTCACTGGCAGTGGGTTGATGAGTGCTGAATTATTCTTAGTTTCCTTCTTACATTTTTTTAATCTCAGTAATTATCGTGCATCTTTAGTGCACAGTTTATTAATTTCAGACTGCAGAAGTTGGTAAAAATCAATATTTTCATTTTTAATAGTAATGGTTCATGTACAAATTTTATTAATAATTATATTAATTCAGTGGTTCTCAAACTTAATGCCATGACCCTTTTATATAGTTCCTCATTTTGTGGTGACCACCAACCATGAAGTTATTTTCATTATTATTTTATAATTGTAACTTTGCTACTGTTATGAATTATAATGTAAATATCTGATATACAAGATGTATTTTCATTGTTACAAATTAAACATAATCAACATAATTGAAGCATAGAGATTAATCATAAAACAATATGTAAGGGGTGCATGAAAAAAAACAATATGTAATTATATATTGTGATTTACTTATGTGCTTTCCAGTGGTCTCAGGCGACCCCTGTGAAAGGGTGATTCAATCCCCAAAGGGGTTGCAATCCACAAGTTGAGAACACTGTATTAGATGGTCTTTCTTGAAGGGACATAGGAATGATTGTACCTCTGACTGAGTAATAATTCAGAATATAGTTTTAAGTGTTCCTTTTTATGATGACTGTAGCATCCTGCCTCTAATGTGTCCTTCTACATAGTAGACCATAAAATTGTCCAATGTGCAACAGCAAATACCAGTCCATTGCAATCTATTTCTGTTGAGGATATTGATATGTATGTGCTTTGTTTCACTTTTGATGACTTCCAACTTTCCTTGATTCATACTTTGTACATTCCACATTCTGAATATGGATTGACATTGAAAGCTGTTTCCTCTCATTTTCAGCCATGTCACATGAGCAAATGATCCCCAAAGCTTTACTTCATCCATGTAATTTGTTTACTCTACTTTGAAAAGGCAGCTTTTCCCTTGCAGTATTTAATTTGCCCTTCAAACCTGAAAGCACATCTGTCAGACACTGTAGAAGACAATGTTCCATTATTATTCATTAATTTAACTATTTCATTGGTTAAAGATTTTTAGAAGCAGGTCATTAAAAAAAAAGAACCTCATTTGTCTGAGTCTAAGCAGCTCAGTGGAAGTCAAGTAGACCACCAGGGTTCCTATATTGGGTAGATAACCTCAAGATTAGCAGGTCAAAACTGTCAATCAGCAAGAGAAAGATGAGACTGTCAACTTCAGTGTCAATTTATAGTCTCATGAATGCCAGGGACAGTGCTACTTGTGCCCTAGGGGTCACTGTTAGTTGGAATTGACTCGTTGACAGTGGATGAAGAAAGAGGAGTTTCTGGAAAAAGGACATTATGCTTGGAAAAGTGGAAGGCCAGTAAAAAAGAAAAACCCCGACCACAACCATGGACTCTAATATAATAGCTATTGTGTAGGACCAGGAGGTGTGTTGCATTCTGTTGGATTGCCATGAGTCCAAAGTGACTGGTCTGTACCTAAAAACAACAACTGCTACGTGATTTGAGATGGTATCAAGAAGGGGTGAAATACATCAAAATTTAACAGTGATTGGTTCTGAGTTGTGAAATTCTTTTAAAAATAATTTTATTGAGGGCTCACACAACTCTTATCACAATCAATACATGCATCTATTTATGCAAAGCACATATGTGCGTTTGTTGGTGTCATCATTCTCAAAGCATTTTCTTTCTACTTGAGCCCTTGGTATTAGCTCCTCATGTTTTCCCTTCCTCCCCACTCCCCCTTCCCTCATGAACCCTTGATAAATTATTATTATGTCATGTCATACACTATCTGATGTCTCCCTTCATCCACTTCCCTGTTGTCCATATCCCATTGAGGAAGTTATATGTAGATCCTTGTAATCAGTTCCCCCTTTCTACTCCATCTTCCCTCCACCCTCCCAGTACCACCACTCTCACCACTGGTCCTGAAGGGATCATCTGTCTTGGACTCCCCATGTTTCTGGTTCCTATCTGTACCAGTGTACATCTCCTGGTCTAACTGAATTTGCCAGGTAGAATTGGGATCATGAGAGTCAGGGGAGGGGGGAGGACGCATTTAACCCGAGGAAAGTTGCATATTTCATTGTTGCTACACCGTACCTTGATTGGCTCGTCTCCTCCATGTCACCATTCTTTAAGGGGATGTCACTTCACCTACAGATGGGCATTGGGTTCCCAATCTGTACTCCCCTTATTTATGATGATATATTTTTCAGTTCTTTGATGCCTGATACCTGATCCTTGACACCTTGTGGTCACACAGGCTGGTGTGCTTCTTTCATGTGGGCTTTGTTGCTTCTGAGCTAGATAGCAACTTGTTTACCTTCAAGCCTTATGACCTTAGACGCTATATCTTTTGATAGCTGGGCACCATCATCTTTCTATGCCACATTTGCTTTATGCACACATTTGTTTTCAGAGATTATATCAGGAAGGTGAGTGTGCAATGATATGATGTCTAGTTCCTCGATGCCTGATAACTGATCCCTTTGACACCTTGTGGTCACACAAACTGATGTGCTTCTTCCACGTGGGCTTTGTTGCTTCTGAGCCAGATAGTCATTTGTTTACCTTCAAGCCTTTAAGACCCCAGATGCTATATCTTTTGATAGCCGAGCACTATCAGTTTTCTTCACCACTTTTGCTTATGCACACATTTGTCTTCAATGATTGCGTTGGGAAGGGGAGCATCATGGAATGTCAATTTAATAGAATAAAGTATTCTTGTATTGAGGAAGTACTTGGGTGGAGGTCAAATGCCCAGCTGCTGTCTTAATACTAACCTTTTAAGTATATGCAAGTAGATCTATTTCCCCATCATTGTATATAAATATATTTATCTATGTACATGCCTTTATTTAGACCTCTATAAATGACCTTTACCCCCAGTTCTTTCCTCTATTTCCTTTTATTTCCCTTTTGTCCCACTCTCATGCATAGCCTTCATTTGAGTTTCAGTAATTTCTCTCTGCTACATTACTCTTGAGCATTGTGAAATTCTCAATGCACTGTATCGTCTTTCTTATGCTTTTCTAGCTTTCCGAGTTGTATATAATAATCATTGTTGGGGCTGAGTCCTGCTGGCGTAGTGGTTGTGTGTGGGACTGAGGCCCACAGGGTTGACAGTTCAAATCCAGAAGCAGCTCTCTAGGAGCAAGGCTGGGCTTCCTACTCCCACCGGGGCAGTAATGCCACACAAAAAGTCATTGTTGTTGTTGTTGCTGTTGTTGTTGTTGTTATGATTTGATTCAGGTTTTCAAGATTCTAACCTTTCAGAAACAGATCCCTGGGCCGGTCTTAAGGCATCTCTCAGTAGATTTGAGCCCCTAAACTTTTTGGTGAGGAATCAAATACTGAATTGTTTGTGCTACTCGAGGACTCCTATAATAAGCATAGTGAATATATATTAACTTCATAATGAGAAAATTGAAAAGTTTACATGGTGGGGGGCAGAGAAAGAGAATATCTGTAATGGCAAGTCACTATGCTAAATTGATTGAGGAGTGTTTATTTCTCATTTCCACGATACCCCAAATATTGCTGTTGTTGCTCTAATGAGTCATTGAGTCCATTCAGATTCATAGAAAAGCTGTTTACACAGAACAGGAATAGAATGCTTCCTATATAATTTCCTGGACAGTTATCTTTACAGAGCACCAAGTCTTTCTTCTGCAGAGTCACTGGGTGGGTTGAAATTGTCAACCTTCCAACTAAGGCTCCTTCATAGTGGCTGCACCTCCTACCCGGAAGATTAACAATTCAGAACTAGCAGCTGCTCTGCAGGAAAAAAGTGAAGACTTTCTACTCCCATACAGAATTACTACAGCTTCCGCAGAAAGTGGCTGCTTGAGACTGTGGAAGTGGAGGAACACTATGTCACTGGGAAAACTGATGATGTCATCAATGCAGTCACCTTATACTCCAGGCAGATGATTAACAAGTTGTTACCTTTTGGCTTATAGCAGATATTGCCTAGCTATCAATCGTAATAGGTTCAGGGGTCTTAAAGGCTTGTATTCAAACAGGCAGCCAGCTAAGTGAGGTGTCAACTAAGTCCACATGAAAGAAGCATACTAGTTGTGTGCTTCAAAGATGACAATAACAAAATTCAAATGTTACAAGGGGAAAAGTATTAGAACTAAAATTTTGAACACTTAATATATGGAAAGAAGACAGTGGGAGCCCAAAACTCATCTGCAGCGTATGTAGTTAGATTAAGGCACTGGCAAAGGTCCAGTGACAGGCAAAGGTCTAGAGCAACCTTAATTTCAAACATAGGTCATTATAATCCTGATTATATTGGATCAAGTTTGATACTTGGGCAGTTGACCTCCCTCTAGATCCAACCTGAATTTGTTCAATGTACAAAGATCTCTTGATTGTTCCCTGAAAAATATTTCTTCCCTGGCTTTTAAAAATATTCACAGTGGCATTTTCCTTTTTATTCACTGTATTATCATCTTTAGATGACTATTGTTTTATCCTTACCACTATATTTCATTTTTTTCTGTAATGTTTCTGCTGGATTTATCCGTTTGTGAAACCCAGAAGCAGTGGTCATATAGACATCATAACTGATGAATGTATTTGTACGGGTAGGGGAGTAGACATGGAGAGTGAGGAGATTTCAGGATAAGCTATGTGGGCTGATGGGGGAGGGAGCACTATAATTGAATGTGATTATACAATTTATTTTAAATACAATTCAATCAGGGTGGCAGAAGAAAGAAAATGTTCTAGAATTGATTGCACAATTCTTGATATGATTGAGCGATTGAATTGCATGGTATTTGAATTATGTGCCAATACATCTCTAAAAAAAAGCCACCATTATAGAAAATAATAAATATATTTGGGGGTAAAATGAAACAATAAAAAACAAACAAGGGGGGTAGTTACAGCTTCTGAAACACATAGAGGAGATTCTGCCCTGCCCTCTACAGTCACCATGAGTCAGCATTGAGTCCATAGTATTGAGCTGTGTTTTTGTTCTATCTTCTGCCTCACAAACTAGAGCATCAGTCATCATCATTTACATGTTTATGTAATGATATGCAGGTTGCAAAATATCTTATTTGTATTATTTCACTCCATTTTTACAACACCTGTGTGAAGAGAATATTGTTATGATGTTATAGTTGCAGAAGTTAGGCTCACAAATTAAGACTGTCTTAATCATGAAAGCAACCCAATGGTTTTGCTTACAAATGCTACATTATGTCAGTTTCCATGAAATCTTCCAACCTTTCCCATCAGAACAAAGTATCACGGAAAATGGGATATAAATTCTTTCATCCTCGAAGATACTTATTGGGAGAGAATGCTTTTCATTTGTATTATACTCACTCATTCAACAGTCTTAATGATTAAATTTCAAGAAGTTAGACTTTGATGTTTTAGCAAATGTTTTCCCCGCATATCTCCAATCCCTTGATATGCCCACCTAATTAAACAGTGATGTGGATTTTGCATGAAGTACTTTTTAATTAGTCACAGCAATTCCTAAATTATTCAGCCTGAGCTTAGGTCCCTTAATATTCAAACTGACAGTCTCGGTCATGTAAACTTCTTTATTTAAATATTGGCATCTGGGTTTAAACTTCATAAAGGTTTCTATGGAAACTAACCACAATACCAAAATTTTCCAAAACACCAGAGGTGAACCACTAGAAAAAGTAGAAGTGAGTGACAAAAGCAGTAGTCATCCATAATCTAAAAGGTTAATTCCACTTCTTTACCCTGATTTTTAATAAATCTGCCTGAATATTCATAAAAAGACTGCAGAATTAATATATAATCTCAACTGGATCAAAATGATACATGAAGTGAAAATGTAAGCTGTTCCATAATGACGCTGAAGTCATTGCCACAGGAATACCAAAGAATGAGATTGTAAAACAGGGCAGGTTGACATGAATATATACATCTGAGACTTCCTCTTAAATAATTCGGACACATTTTCAGGAGGGACCAGTCCCTGGACATCATTCTGAGCTATGTGGAAGAGCAGAGAAAAAGAGAAAGACCCTCAATTGGACAGATTGACTTGACACAGTGGCTGCAGGAAAGAACAGTTGTGAGGATGGCAGTGTTTCTGTTTTGCATAAGGTCTCTTTGGGTGGAAATGGATTTATTTGTCAATTTTGGGTGGAAATGGACTTATGCACCTAAGAAGAGAATAACTAATGGCAGTAGAAGATAAAACTCTAGAATCTCTGCAAAATTAAAGAGAAATAAGTTTCATAAATCAACCTCAAATAGATAAAGTAAGACAGCATACTGCTCTCTTCTCCTTAGAACTAAGAACAAAGGGAACTCTCTAGATTAAAATGCAAACATAGACATATGTACCAAGGGTTGTAATCATATGGGAAGATCTTCAAAATAGCTTTGATATTCAAAGATAAGAACAATTTTCATATTTGCTAATTGTTATTTCCTGCTGTAGACATTAACCTATCAACCTGTAGCCTTAGCATTTGTATGTGTTTCGGCAACTGAAAATGCTAAATATGTATGTGCATAGCAACAAAAATCAAACTTTGGTTCTAAGGAGTGTTCAGGTATTTTCTTAGAAATTCTTCCTAGAAAGACATCCAAAGATATTTAAAAAGTTGGTATGCTGGAACTGATAAAACCCAATGATAAAGTTACATATATGGCTATGTTACTAAAAGGCATTTCAAACTTTAACATATGCAGAATATCTCGATTCTTTCATCATGCTTCTACTGAAGTCTTCTACCCAACTCTGTAACTGGGGACAACATCTTGCCGAGTGCTGGGACAGAGTAATTCTTGACATTCTCTTAGCATATTCTCAGATCTCGTTCAAAATGTCTTCAGAGTTAATCCTGCCTATCCATATTGAAAACAGATTTTAATTTTTTTTCCTTTCTTGTTTTAGTTCCATCTCTAGAATAAATCCATACATATGGTAGGCATTCAATGAAATTATTTCATATTGAATGAGGGAGCTATTTATTTAAAATTAATACATTGTAACAAAATAAATTCTTGATGGTGAGTCAATTCTAATTCATGTTTTTATGTATGCATTATTTTCAAATGCTGTTAAATATTAAAATTATCATTGAGAATAATAATTCTTAATTTCTTAAAAAAGAAAGCTGGAATCCTTAGACTAAAATCAAACTCATTGTCATCAAGTCAATTCGGATTCATTGTGACCTTAGGGAACAGAGAACTGTCCCTTGTGGAAGCTAATAGCCTCATCTTTTCCTTCAGGGAAGTTGGTGGGTTCAAACCACTAGCTTGGTGGTTAGCAGGCTAATGCTTAGTGAACCTCTCTTCCAGTACTCCTATAGTAAAAGTTTCCATCATTTAAATTCTCAACTATGAATTGACTGGGTTCTCTAAGATCAATTTTGCTCAGAACACTGAAAAAGATGTGAGAGTTCTCTGTATTCAAAGGTCTTATAGTTTAAGAAAGAAAAATGGCATCTCTTAGGACACACTTGGAGAAAAAAAATATATAGCATACTAACTAAATGTAAATCTGAAAATAAAAGTAGACATGATGGTAATTTGAAGATATGGAATCTAATAACCTTTGCCATTAGCTACAAATTTAAGCAAACTCTTAACTTCATCAGCCCTCACAATCCTTATAGAGATTAGCATACTTAGTGATATGAGGCTATCAATCTAGAGACAGAATTCAATAGGGAGACATATGTGACAGAGACAAGTGTGCTATTAGTGCCTTTCCTTCTGGCCCTCAGCTGCGTTAGGTTTATCAACCTCCATGATAGCCATACAAAGAAAGTGCTAACTACATTGATGGAAAATAGATCTACATCAAACAATTTCTCAATTTTTACCAAGTAGGAGAAATAGTGCTGTATTTACTACTATCTTAAGGAATGTTCTAAGATCAAAATTTAAATGTTACCAAAATGAGAAATCTTTTTGGTAACTAATTCCATTCTTATGCTATCTGATACCATCATGGTTGTCTGGTGGTACAGGTCTGCTTCATGTATGTGATTGCTTTAGTTTCTACAAAGAAATCTCAAGTTCTTATAAGTCAGAGGTCATAACATAACATAACATAATCTACATAACAACTGCCATAATTCACATCTGTCTCTTTTGTTGAATATGGTGTTTGCTACCTGTATATTGTATGAATGCATATGTTCTAGAGTGTCATTGAGAATGCCTGTTCAGTGTATACAAATTGGATGTCACACCACTGCCATGGGATACTAATTAGATGCTGGAGAGATTCCTTCTTGATAGGTATTAAGTCAGTATGGAAAACTTGCTTTGAACATACCTAAATATTCAAAGGATCAATACAGTTAATACATTGTTATAACACTCAGTTAATAGTGTTTTAATTAAAATCACTTAGCAATCATCCTTACTACCATAATGCATATCTGAACTTTCACTTTCCCCAACTTATATGATCTCTTATCACTTACTTCTCTACAGACCAAAACAGTATTCCAGAATCTATGCACATGACTCTCTGGGGAAGCATACACCTTTATGCAGCTGTTTTGTAGGCCAAGGTGACAATCAAGGTGACAAGTTAGTGCCTTTGGGTCTCCAATCCAATCTCCAGTCCTCCACTGTAATTCAACAAACTGTAAAGGAGTTGGGGACAATAAACTCTCCAAGTTGTTAGGTTTCGAACATAAGTTACCTGTGCAGACTCTTTTAAAGTTGGGATTTTCCAGAAGGTGTCCTGGTAGGCGGCACTGGAACCGATGCTGCCAGAACTCTGGGAACCAGGGATTCCTTGTATTGGTGTCCAGCCTCAGTTTCAGGAAATAATCATCGAATGATCTGACCTCTGGAGACTGTAGCTTTATGGTGATTCCTCCATTGGCTTCCACTTCGTAACCTTCAATGACTTCATCTCTATCTGCCCAACCATCACTAAAAAAATACAAAGAAAAAAGACAAAATTCTCATCAATAGCACTCACAATCATGTATGAATTAAACAATTAGGCTCAATTTAAAGTCCATTTTAATTCAACATTACTAACTGTGGCAGTCACATAATCGGGTGTCGATTTGAGGATTAAGAATTTAGCAGTGGAGTCTAGCCTGTCAATCTGGAGATAATCAATGAGACCTCTGTGTGGGATGGCCTTCTCTGAGGATTCTGGGAAATCTGGTACTTCCTTCTTGGCTATGGAGACACTTTCTCTCTCTGTTCATTTGCTTGGAGACTTTCTACTGACAATGCTCACTCCCTGGGAGAGATTGCAGTTGACAAGGCAGCATGCTGATAGACCCTGAGTTCTGGGAATTAGAGGAGCCATGGGGAGATCCCAGCCAGTGCTGAGATGCTTCTACCACCACTGGATGCACAAGACTCTGCACCCACTGGCCTGTGATTGTCCTGGTATCATTGCATGTGCTTTGTGTATCTATAGAAGACTTTATAGATTGGTATCAGACATATGGGCTAATAGAGGACTTATGACTTTGGACTGGACTGGGTTGGCATGTTTTCTTAATGTACAGTTGCTCTTGTATACAAAACTATTTCTTATATACATAGGTGTGCTTAGGAATTTGTTTCTCTAGTCTACTTGGACTACACACCAACCATCAACGGCTTGCAAATTGGTTGAAGTCTCTAAAGCAGTGATTCTCAACCTTCTTCATGTTGCAATCCTTAGTGCAGTTCCTCATGTTGTGGTGACCCACCCCCCAACCATAAAAGTATTTTCATTTCTACTTCATACGTATAATTTTGCTACTATTATGAACTGGGCAATCCCTGTGAAAGGGTTGTTCAACCCCCAAAGGGGTTGTGCCTCACAGGTTGAGAAGCACTGCTCTAAAAACATAATGTCTTGGGTTCATTTTAATCCATTTCCTATTTATTTGTTTATAACAACAATGCAGATTATGCTCAAAATGACGGTGGTGATGACAGTAGATATTACAACTAAAATTTATTGAGCAGTTCCTGGTCATCAGATTCTCTGTGGAACACTTTCCTGTCCTTGAGCTGTTTTAAATTCATCCACTTGCTTTTGGAATTATATTACTGTAATTTCCTTTTTACTTAGACCAAGGAATAGTGAGGTCATCAGTCCGAGGCATAGATTTGGTAGATGGATTGCTACCTGCTTCCAAAACCCTTGAGCACTCTGCTTACTACTAGAGCAAAAATGCCAAAGGCCCCTGCATTAGTATGGTTTCCAGGAAGCTGACCTTGAGATGGAGAAGTCAGGCAAAGACTGACTAGAGAAGAATATGGGGAGCACCTGAGAGGAGGAGGGGAGAGTGAAACACAGGTTTGGGTAGCTAGCTCGACAACCTGGAATGTAGTGCCATGACCGCAGTGGTGTCAACCTATCTTATGAGAAATTCTGAAACTGGGAGGGTCTTTCAGCATTGTCTCCAATTGAGGCAGGGGTCAGATCTTGTGTCCAGCCACTTAATATATGCAGCCCTGAGGATGCGATGTGGCCTCGCAAGAAGTCTCTTAACAAGCTCGATTGACAATAGCTGCAGCAGGAATGACTTAGAGTTGTGTTTCGTTCAGTTGCAAATAGGGTAGATATTAGATGGAAGCAACCCAACGCACCTAATCACAAGAGTAGCAGGTTCTCAGTAAATATTTATGGGAAGGATGAATATAAGTCAGCAATTTAATGAGTTTAGCGAGTATCCACCTAGGTCTTATTAGGTGATTTCAATTTAAATTGCATAACTATTCTAGTTTTATCCCAATCTTACCAATGAGAAACCTAAAATGGGGTATAATCAGCAGCTAGCTGAATTCCCTCTGGGCCCAGGAAGTAGACCTGGCTGTATCAGGGATCAGGGCTCCATGGGAAAGAAACTGGGAGGTTGCTGTCCAGACCTGAGGGAAATAAAACTCAAACACTCCAGTCAAATAAAACTTCATAATAAAAGTTGAATAAGTTTCAATGTTGCAGTCATGAAGAGTATAGGAGCTACATAAGATAAAATTAAGTTTATTTTTCTCAGGCATATGCCAACTACAAGTGTTTTCTCCAGAAACATTGCTCAATCATTCTTCCCTAAGACATTTTTCAAACATTCTTCTTTAGAAGCAACTGGATGGTTTTTCCCCCAGTGCTATTTTAAAATAGCATTAATGGAAAACATTCTCACTTGTCCCCACATACAGAGCCATTGTTTAGAAAGACTCTTGCTCACTAAATAGAAGTTCACTGGCATTGTGTTTGGCAATTTGGAATTTTTACAAGTCAGACACCTTTTAGAACACTTCACATCTGTCATGAGTGTTTTAGCTTTCATTTCGTTAAACTGTACATATGAACTAGGCCAAGCATTTTGTTAGTGGTTGTGATCCCAGCCTAAGCATGGCAGATTTATCTCTCTGCCCGTAGAGTTGTGTCCTGTGGTTTTTGGAATACCTCTGTGCAAGCTCTGCCAAAGATTTTGTTACTGCATCTCACAGAGAAGGGAACAAGGGAACAAGGCCAAATACATGTAACTCACTAACCATAGCTTCTCCCTTGTTTCCTAAGATCCATTGGGATAAATGTGTTCTCCCCTTTGTTACACTAGCTGGTACAGTTGATATGTAAAGATCATTTAACTTGGACCAGAACAAAAGGGTCTTCCAGGGATGATGAAATCTAATCAGCCTAAGGAAATATCTATATATCTCTAAATGTTCTAGGACAGAGAACCAGCAGAAGTTGTTTTCTCCCTTCTTTCCGTCTTTATTTACTCCCTCCCTTCTTTCTTTTTTCATTTGTTCCTTTGTCCTTACCTTCTTTTTTACTTTCCTTTCATCCTTGACTTCTATCACTCCTTCCTTCCCAAACAGTTAATGACCTCCCACTGTATGGCACATGTTCTTTTATGCACAGAAGTCACCACATGATTTCCCATACCCAAGATTAGAGGGGATACACACTAAAAACGACTTAAAAACATGTGGAAGGGGAAACTGTAGGAGTGCGTAATACTATGGGGGCAATACTAAGGAGCTGGGCTTCCCTTAGTCTTATTCTTATGTGTAGGCAGGGTTGGAATTCCTTAAGGCAGTGGTTCTCACACCCTGATGTCACACCACTTTAAACAGTTCCTTATGGTGTAGTGACCCCCAACCATAAGATTATTTTCATTTCTACTTCATAACTGTAATTTCGCTCCTGTTATGAATTTGGTAACCCCTGTGAAAGGGTCATTCGAGTCCCAAAGGAGTCACAACCCACAGGTTGAGAACTGCTGCCTTAAGGGATGGTTTCCTTAAGAAGGTGATCTCTGCATTAAGTCATAGGGTAAGTGGGCATCAGATTGGTGAAGAGACATGAAGAAATTGGTAGAAGTTTCCTGGTGGAGGTGCTAGCATGTAAGAAAGAGTAAAATTCATTCAAGGAATTTAGAGAATGCCAGTATGGCTGAACCCCTGAAAGAGAAGTGGTAAGAGATCCAGTGGTGTGTTAATCCAGTTTAGGAAATAGCACAGCAACTTTAGGAAGTCCTCAAAATTCAGCCGATCTTCTCACAGCTCTAAATTCCTCATGGTATGTGACCTTACTATTGGCCTAGTGAAACCTTCTTTATTCACCACCATTGAATACAATTATCAGTCAAATTAACTAAGGAAAAAGATAACTAACCTCCTCATTGTTCTGCATTCTCAGTCTATTGAAGACTACTCAAAGTAATTCAATTGTTTATATATATTATATAATTTTATGTAAAAATAAAATTATTTGGATTTTTTTGTTTTGTTTTGTTTGGGGCATCACTGCCCTCTGGTGGTCGTGGGAGCTACCCAGCGCTGCTCCTAAAAGCTGCCGCTGGATTTGAACCCCCAAGCCAGCGGGCCACAGTCCCGCACTCAGCCACTTATGCCACCGGGGCTCAGCCCAAAATAAAATTATTAAAACAAATAAAATGGATAAAATAAAATAATTTACAGCTTCTACAGCAATTTTGAAGCATTGATCTACAATTTATGCATTTCTTTTTTTTTTTTTTTTTTTTTAAGGCATCACTGCCCTCGTGGTGGGAGTAGGAGGCCCAGCCTTTGCTCCTGGGAGCCGGAATTGAACCTCCGTCCCAGTGGGCCGCAGTCCCGCGCACAACCACTATGCCACCGGGGCTCAGCCCAATTTATGCATTTCTAAAAGAAAACAATAAAAGCAAACCATTAGATTCCCATGTTCAGGGAATCCTGATTATGAGTATATATTTTACTTACAAAATGACTTATACGTTGAATAACAGAATTATTTTAAACAAGAAATTGAGGCTTGAAATGTGTTTCTGCTCAAGGTTTAATAGAGGAACATCACAATTTAAAAAGTTGAATGATATGCAGATAATGGTGAAGGACTTGACTCTTCAAAGAAAGGAGCCACTGAAAACCTTATACATAATATTGAAGTTTTGTCAGATACTGAAGGCCTAAGAATGGAAACTGAACATTGTTGGATATAGTGACAGAGTATGACCCCCTCAGGTCCAAGGGCAAGAGAATAAACTGATTTACCAGATGAAATTGACCATGACAACATGAAGGTAAATTCAGTCACTGGGGAGTCTTATGTATCTTCATTTGCTGATGGGGCATGAATCAGGCTAAAGAGAAACAACTGTAAAAAGCCACTGATGATCAGAACTTGGAATATACTAAGTGTGAATCCAGAAAATTTGGAAGTTGTCCAAAAAAATGATGAAGCACATGAAGGTTGACATCCTAGGCATTACTGAGCTGAAATGGATTGCTACTGGCCGTTTTGGATTAGAAAAACATATGATTTACTATGCCAAGAATAACTCAATCAAGAGGAATCATGTGGCATTCATTTTCAAAAGGGTCATTACAAAATGCATTTTGAAGTATAATGCTATCTGTGAGAGGATATATCTATACACTTTTGAGGAAACACAATCAACACAACTGTTATTCAAATTCATGCAGCAAACAAAAAAGCTAGTGATAAAGAAATCGAAGAATTCAACAAATGATGTCATTTGAAAATTGATGAAATATGCAATCATGATGCATTGATAATGGTGGGAAATTAGAAGGCAAAAGTTGGAAATATAGTTTTGGTGATAGAAATGAAACTGTCCGTGCGGTGCGGCGGTGATGGAGGCCCTTCCTACTCCTCCTGCCACAGGGCCTGAGGCCTTGACGGTGTCCAGCTGTACTTAACTCTGGTCAGTGCCATCTGCCTCCGTGATTGCCCTCCCCCCCCCCAAGAAACAGGCTCAGGCCAGGGGCAGCTAAAAGCGGAGCATAAGAAAAAAGAAAAGATCATCAAAGATAAAACTTTTGGTCTAAAGAATAAGAAAGGAACAAAACAACAGAATTTTATCAAGGCTGTTGTCACTCATCAAGTTAAATTTGATCAACAAAATCCACGTCAGGTAGCACAAAGTGAAGCTGAAAAGAAATTGAAGAAAGATGACAAGAAGAAAGAATTACAGGAGCTAAATGAACTATTCAAGCCTGTAGTTGCTACACAAAAAAATAAGTAAAGGCGCAGATCCCAAATCTGTGGTGTGTGCATTCTTCAAGGAAGGACAGTGCACTAAAGGAGATAAGTGTAAGTTCTCTCATGACTTTACTCTGGAGAGAAAATGTGAAAAGCGAAGTGTTTACATTGATACAAGAGATGAAGAACTAGAAAAAAGATACCATGGATAATTGGGATGAAAAAAAAAAACTGGACGAAGTAGTGAACAAGAAGCACAGTGAGGCAGAAAAGAAAAAACCAAAAACTCAAATAGTGTGCAAGCATTTCCTTGAAGCTTTTTAAAACAACACGGATGGCTGGTTTGGGGTATGCCCTGGAGGGGGTGATATGTGTATGTATCGTCATGCACTTCCCCCTGGATTTGTATTGAAAAAAGATAAAAAGAAAGAAGAAAAAGAAGATGAAATCTCATTAGAAGATCTCATTGAAAGAGAGTGTTCTGGGACTGAGCCCCAGTGGCGTAGTGGTTGTGCGCGGAACTGCGGCCCACTGGGATGGAGGTTCAATTCCAGCAGTGGGACTGGGCCTCCTACTCCCACCACCAGAAAGCAGTGATGCCCACCCCCCCAAAAAAAAAGAAAAGAAAGAGAGTATTCAGCCCTAGGTCCAAATGTTACCAAAATCACCCGAGAACCTTTTCTTGCATGGAAAAAAAAGGAAAAGACAAGAAAAGATTGATAAACTTGAGCAAGATATGGAAAGGAGAAAAGCAGACTTCAAAGCAGGGAAAGCACTAGTGATCAGTGGTCATGAGGTGTTTGAATTTCATCCAGAACTTGTTGATAATAATGATGACGAAGCAGATGATACCCGTTACACCCAGGGAATAGGCAGTGATGAGGTTGATGATTCTGTGAAAGTAAATGACATAGACTTTTAGCCTGTACATTCCAAGAGAAGTAGGTGAAACAGGTATTAGTTTAGCCTTGAAAGATTCAGCACATATACTTTAAAAAAGGATGAAAACAAGTTAAGTGAAGCTTCTGGAGGTCGGGCAGAAAAAGGGGAAAATGACTTGGAAGAGGATAACAAAGGAGAGGCACGGGACACGGGAGCCATTGATGCCATTCCTGTGGATGAAAACCTTTTCACGGGGGAAGATTTGGATGAACTGGAAGAAGAATGAAACACGCTTGATTTAGATGAATGACACCAAACAAGTTCGTGAACAAATGAAGTCAGCTCAGCAGGAGTTGACATTGACTACATTTATTTTTCCTCCTAGACTTCTTCAGCAGAATGTTTATTTACCATGTTGGTTTTGGAGGGCTAAGCATTCGCCAAAAATAAGAATGTTCTCCTTACATCTTCTCTCCTGACTTTGACCACATCTCATAGTAAGTTCAGAATAATTCGTGATAAATTGAAATATAATGGTAATTTCAGAAAATGATTGATGGTTATAACTGTCCACTCAAGTAGGAAGTGTGACTGCTTTTCCAACTTTTGTTTTTCATTAGGCATGTGTTATTACCAGAAACAAGATCAATCTAATATAAAACATCTTTCCTTTAGTGCCATTGTTGAGTCATTTCATTTCCTTTATATTTAAAATTTATAAAAGAAGCTATCTAAAATATGAACACTGTACTTCATAAAGGGAATTGCATATGCAGAGTCAGTGTCATTTCATCTTGGGACAATTAGATGAACATTTGGATGGACCTTTGATCTGATAAGATTAGTTGTGATATCTTGTGTTAAATTGTTAAATTTGTTCTTCTTTCTTTTTGCCAATAAAGTTGTAAATAAAGACCATCATACATTTAAAAAAAAGAAATGAAACTGGAGCTTGCATATAAAATTTTGCAAAACTGACTGGTTCATTGTAAATACCTTTTTTCAGCAGCACAAAAGACAGCTATATATGTACACATGGACTATTCCAGATGGAATACATTTTAAAGTCAAATTTACTACAACTGTGGGAAGAGACCATGAAGAAATGCAATATCAGCAGCTAAAACCAAAGCAGAAATCAACAATTCCACAGTTGGCCATATGTAAGTTCAAGATAAGGGACAAGAGAATTTTTTAAAGTCCATGATAACCAAAATATGACCTTGAGTCCACCCTACATGAATTTCGAGAATATTCTCAAAATTTGAGAACATCTCAAGGACAGATTTGAAGTATTTAACACTGATGACAAAGGACCTGATGAGCTGCAGGAGGTCATCAAGATTATCATTCATGATCAAAGTAAAAGGTCATGAAAAGACAAGGAAGAAATGAAAGGCCAAAGCGGATGTCAGAAAAGACTGAAACTAGCTCTTAATCATAGAGTAGCTAAAGAAAATAGAAGAGATGATGAAGTCAAAGAGCTGAATAGAACATTTCAACAGGCAGCTTGAAAAGACAAATGGGCAAAGACCTAGAATCAGAAAAGCCAAAAAGGAAGAACACTCAGCATAACTGAAACTGAAAGAACTAAAGAAAAAAAATCCAAGCCTCCAATTGTAATCACAGAAGATTCTGTGGGCAAAATATTGAATGATGCAGGGAACTGTAAAAGAAGATGGAAATAATACTTGGCATTATTGGTACCAGAAAGTCTTGGTACCAGAAAGAAATAGTCTTGGTACCAGAAAGAAATAGTCATCATTCCAACATTTCAGGAGGTATCATAGCAGCAAGAACCAATGGGGATGAAAGGAAGAAGTTCAAGTGGCACTGAGTGCACTAGTCAAGAAAAATGCTCCAATAATTTTTGGAATACCAATTGAGATGTTTGAGCAAGCCCAAGAAGCACTGGAAGAACTCACTCATTTATGCCAAGAAATTTGGAAGAGAGCTACTTGACCAACTGACTAGTCGATATATATTTATATATTTGTGCCTGTCCCAAAGAAAGATTACCCAACAGAATGGTCAACCGATAGAGCAGTATCATTGCTTTCACACACAAGTAAAATTTTGCTGAAGACCCTCCAACAATGATTGCAGCAGAACATTGACAGGGAACAGCCAGAAGTTCAGACTAGATTCAACAGAAGTCGTGGAGCAAGGTATATCATTGCTGATGTCAGATATGCGTGTGTTTTATTGACTATGCAGAAACGTGTGACTGTGTGGACAATAATAGACGATGGAAAACTTTGAGAAGAATGGGAATTCTAGAACACCCCATTGTACTCATGAGGAACTTGTACATGGATCAAGGGGTAGTTGGGCTAATAGAACAAAGGAATGCTGCATGGTTAAAAATCAGAAATCGTGTGTCAGTGTTGCATTTTCTCATCATACTTGTTCAATCTGTATGCTGAGTCATAAGTCAGAGAAGCTGCCTTATATGAGAAAGAATGTGACATCAGGGTGGAAGGAAGGTTTAGTAGCAACCTTTGATATGCAAATGACACAATCTTGCTGAGTGAAAGTGAGGAGGACCTGAAGCACTTACGGGTGAAAACCAAGGATTGAAGCCTTCGTGATGACTTGTGACTTAATGTAAAGAAGACCCAAATCCTCACAACTGCCCAAATCGGTAGCATCCTGATAAATGGAGAAAAGATGAAAGGTGTCAAGGATTTTATCTTGCTTGGACCCACAATCTGTGCTCATGGAAGCAGTAGTCAAGGGCTCAAAAGACGTATTGTATGAGGTAAATGTGCGGCACACGCCCTCGGCAGAGTGTACAAAGAAAGATGTTATTTTTAGGAGGAAGGTGCATCTAACCCACGTCATGGTGTTTTCAATTACCTCATATGCTTGAGAAAGTTGAACAATTACTACAGAAAACTGAAGAAGACGCCATGCATTTGAATTACGGCGTAGAAGGAAAATATCGAAAGTGCCTTGGACTGCTACAAGGACAAAGGGATCTGTCTGGGAATAATTGTGACCAGGGTGCTCCTTAGAGGCAAGGGTGGCAAAATTGGTCTTACACACTTTGCGCATAATGTCAGGAGAGATCCTTCCTTAGAGAAGGACATTGTGATAACTACAGTTATTGTGACAACTAGACTTCCATAGAATAATGTGGGCAGAGTTTAATCAGGTTGCAACTTGAATGGAGGACAAGGACATAAAGGGCTTCCCAACACCCACATTGGTCCATCTTTCTTCTCGGGGATTGCACCAGCACTCTGCTGTCTGAGCTAGTCCTTTGCTTCAACCGTGCTCTGTGCTATTGTGGGTTAAGCCAAACCATGAATCATGTAGCCTTGCCATGCATGCTTCAATAGAGCTTGAGGTTCCATGGAGATCTACTTAGCCTCCCTTACTGAGGATCCACCAAGAGGCTGCTGCAGGAGGCTTTGCTACTTCTCACTCTACTAGCCTCTGCTGGGCCTCAAATTCTCTTCTCCCTGCTGTTGCTACTCCACTCTGTCATGCCTGAGGGCAGACTGCACTGTCTGCTTCCTTGACCTTGAACCAACAGTTCCCAACTATATTAACGGTTCAGTAGAGTTGAACTGAGCCCTTTATACTGCAATGTGGACTAATTAGCTGTTACATTCCTTCATATACATATATATACATCTATACGTATGTATATTTCTTCATATATGTGTATATATACATTCATTTATAAGTGTCATGGTTTTGTTTCTCTAACAAACAAAGAACCCTGTCTAATATAGACATCATGTTTAATAAGGTGGAGGACCAGCCCCAAAGAGGAAGGCCATCAACCCAATGAGGTGGATTGACACTGTGGCTGCAATGGGTTCCAGCACAGGAATAATTGTGAGGGGGGTACAGGCCCAGGCAGGGTTTCACTCTGTTGGGTATAGGGGTTGCTATGTGTTGGGACCGACTCCATGGCACCTAACAATAAGAAAAAGATGATATGCATCTTCTATATATTTGTTTTTCTTTTATTGAATCGTTAATTATGTCCAATAGAAAGATTCATAAAGTCTTAACCCAGGTACCTGGTACCCATGAACAGGACTTTGTTTGGAAATACAGATTTTCTTTTTTTGTGAATTATGTGAGCAGGGTGGTTCACCCACCACATTCAGAAGCTATGTAAGAAACCCTCCATGATCCATAAATGCCCAGGGCTTGAAAAATGTAATCAGAACTTGAAATGTCTTCCCCTGGAGCAGATAGACAGGAGTCCTGATGGCTTATTTGTTACAAGTTGGGCTGCCACCAGGAAGGCGAGCAATTCAATACTATGAGTCACTCATTGGGGGGAAAGTAGGGCTTTCTGCTTCTGCCCAGAGTGATAGTCTTCAAAACTCACAACGGCAGTCCATGCCTGTTTAGGGTCACGACATGTCAGCACCAGCTCCACGGCAGTGATTTCGAGTGACCGAGAGCAGATAGAGTTTTACTCTGTGGATGCCAGGAGTTCACATGTCTATCTTCTAGAATGATGAGACAATAGCTGATTTTCCGAACCACCTCATTGTGGTATTTTATTATGGCAATCCTAGAAAATTAGGAAATTGTGTAATGGTAAGCACATTCATTCCTCATTCATCGGCATGCAGCTAGGAGTTTTGAACTGCCGACCTAGCTGTTATCAACCCAGCAGGTAACCATTGCACCACCAGGACTCCTCCACGCTAGCAGAAAACACTCTCCAAAATGAGATTCTAGTCACAGGCATATAGGCCAGGATTGACATTCTATCCCATGAATAATACGGCTAGAAAGACTTATGTTCATTGACTACCCATCACTGAGATAGATAAGAGCATTATCCATGTCGGTTGTGAATGCGGTGTGACCTCCTGTGCTTGTGCCCACCACTGTGGAAGGGCATACCATTTGATGTCACATTGCTTTTCGCCTTAATTCCCTCACCATTGAACAAAGCTGCTGCACATTTTTACTCTAGATGAGTTATTTGCCTGCTAGTAGTTAGAGCTACAGTTAAATCCAAAAGATCACAAAATCAAGGGGAACCAAGTGTGGTAGAAAAAAATATGCAAGTAGGATGAACCAGTTGGTGTTAGGTTGTGTGTGAGTAGAAACATCCTTCATAGAGTTTCCCTTGGTGGGTTTTCAATATTACATCACCAGGGCTTTGCTCCAAGGAGCCTCTACAGACTCCAATGGCCAATCTTCCACTTAGCAGCTGAGACCTGAACAGTTTGCATCACCCTCTCCCAACAAAAACACAACAAACAACAGAACAAACAAGATCAGGTCTGACTGATAGTGACCCTCTCAGTCAGGGTAGAACTATCCCTGAGGGTTTCTGAGATTGCAGCTACTTATCAAAATAGAAACCCTCGTGTTTCTGCTGCAGAGTAACTGGTACCCTCGAATTGCTCGCATCATCCAGGGTCTTCCCATTAGAATGACTTGGGAAGTATTTCTAAAAGTTGTCATTTTTTTTTCATTTTATTTCTGGCTCTTTTTTTTGACATCTTAGCTCTTTAGTAGTTAAGGAATTCAGTAATATTAAATAATAACAATATAAATTACTGGAAAATGTGTGTAAAATAATCCTGACTTTCTATGAAATGTCATTCCAAAGCACTTTCACCACTTAGTTGCTTAGCGACTTTGTACAAGATGGTTATTTGGGTGATGCTCATTGAGATAGACTTTGAAACAGGTGCCAGTAGCTGTTCTTACAAATATTTGATGATGCACTTTTGTTTGCTTTGTTCTTTTGTTTTGTTTTCAGCTTGTTGTAGATGGTAGTCATGCTAATGTCGGCTTGGCCAGATATAACTGGCTCACCCTTTCAAATGTATGGAATACATTCTGCTGTGCTGGGAGCTGATCAGGCCTGGGGCCAACCTTCAGAGTCTCTCTGAAGCACGTACACCACATCTAACCACTTCTACTGTGCCATCTGGTCCCCAATCAGGAGCTTCTTTTCCTAACTGGGGCCTGGAAAGAAAACTGTCTATTATCAGGGAACAGGTTGCATACTTAACAGAAAGCTTCAATATGCCTTCAGTTCTCTACTATACTAGAATATTATTGATGGCATATAATATACCAGAATTCTTATTTCCTGTCCCGACTGAGCACTTTCATACAGGGTTTTTTTTCCTGGGACTGTTTTTCCCTTCCCGCAAAACTCTTGTTGCCTTCCCTGGGAGATTATATATTCCAAATGTGAAGTTTCTACCTAATGAATTCTGCTGTCAACAGCATGAAAAACTCATCCGTTCTAATTCTGCCAATCATAATTTCACAGGGACTGCATGAACATTACATTTGTAATATATGAATTAAAATAATTTAATAAACAAATTAATAATAAAAAAACAGAAAATGATATTTGCTTAAAAAACATTAAGAAGCATTTTTTAAAAAAACGATCCACAGTCGATTAAAGTAATTGCAATCTAGGTCGTGAAGCAGTTTTGTTTGCATTATTAGTTCCAGTAATTGCATGTACTTGATAATAAAAAGATAATTCTTTAACACTATACCAGAGCTTGCTATATAATTGGGGAAATAAGAAAACCATAATATGGGCAATGTCTTCTGAAAGCACCAATACAAAATTCTACCGTGTTCAAAATAATATTAGTAATAAAAACTTGAAGAAAAGCAGCATAGAGTAATTTAAATCAGTCATCACCCATTGAGGGAAATTTCATAGTATTGACATTTTTTTCCATCAGTAGTTTTACTGGTTCAGCAAGTAGGGAGTGAGAATCTTGTCTGTCAGGAATCTCGCTTATTTCTGTGAGTGTATGTGTGTGTGTGTGTGTGTGTGTGTGTGTGTGTGTGTGTGAAGTAATGGTAAAAAACGTACAGGCTGAACCTCTAACACCAGGTGCTTCACAGAGATAGAGAAGTTTGTCCACTGAACATACACCAGCAGAGGTGCAGGGCATGAACAGAAAGGGAAAGAGGACCCGCAAGAGCATAGCGAAGGAACGGGGTGAGAGCTATAGCTAGGGGAACTTCCCTGAAAAGTTAAAAGAAAGACTTAAAAGATATGCTGAGGGCTGAGCCCCGGTGGCGTAGTGGTTGAGTGTGGGACTGCAGCCCACAGGTTTGGCGGTTCAAATCCAACAGCTGCTCTCCAGGAGCAAGACTGGGTAGCTCCCATGACCACCAGAGGGCAGCGATGACACCCCCCCCAAAAAAAAAGATACACTGAAATTAAGATAGTGAAGAGAAAGATGGGAGAAGTATGGCTAAAAAGGGAACGTGCTTTTAAAGAATGAAAAGGCATGGAGCTGACTTACAGATTGCCAATTTGTGGCATGAAAGGCAAGCATAAGATGCAAAATAGCCACTTCATCCTTACTAAGGAATTTGGACTTGATTTTTCCTTTGATGGGAAGGGAAGTCATTGAGCAGTCCTCAGTGGTATGACTAGTTAAATGCTTGTTGACCAACTGAAAGGTTCTTGTCTGCCAACAACGGTGCCCAGTGAATGGTGGATCCAGACTACCATTTACTTATGAACTTAGTGCTTTCCTTGCTGTATTTTGACATGTATAGATCTGGAAGGTGAGCATTATCAAAAGTTTTGCCCTATCACCAGCTTTCATTGTTTGTGCAACAGCTATCCAGTCATTTCAGAGGTTAATCTGTACAAGTCAATAATTTGGATGTTGTGGTTTGTTGCCTGTCTATACTTGTAATTTCCTTATCCCCACCATGTTTTAAATTTTAAAGCTTTGACTCAATTGATGGCACTATCAATAAAATTATGTTATGCCCCAGGGAGATCGGTAACATTGTCTAAAATAAAATGACAATGATGTCTCTAAGGTGAACTAGAAACATTTAGATCTAGAACATTTAGAAACCATAGGTCTATGGATGGATTGGGGACTTGCACTTAATTTTAGTCTCAATCTAAGAACAACTATATTTTATGACATGGTCCTGCTTGATGCTCACCCTCAGGAAGCATCAGTGACAATAGGGGAACTGTAGGGAAGTGTGGAAAAGAAATTAAATAGTGGCTGGCTATCAGGAAAAAAATAGCATCTGGGGCTGTAAAGACTTATATTCAAATAAGCATCCATCTAAGTGAGGCATAAGCCAAATTCACACTAGCCCGTATGATCCAAAGATTAAAAAATAATATGATGCAGTTCCTAAGAAGATAATGGTTTCAGAGCTTAAATTGTAAACCCAAGGTTTGCAGAAGCTCAAAAATCTAATTTCAGAGTCCACACATAGATTAAGGCTCAGGTGAATCTCTTCTGACTTGTTATCAGACAGACTGCACTGTAAAGTTAATTACAGCAGATACAGTTAGTTTAAAATGTAATATCTTTTCATTTGATTTCCTTTTGATCAGTTTAAAAGTCTTCTCCGCTTAAAAAAGAGTGAAGGAAAACTATACATAGATTAAGGCTTTAATGAATCTCCTTAGACCATAGACCAGGCTTGTGAACAGTCTTACAATTGTACAGAATATATTAGAAAGTGAATTATGGCAGATTCAGGTAGGTTAAAAATTTGACACTTTATCACTTGATCTCTCTTTTCATACATTTTAAATTTTTTCTAGCTTTTAATATTTTCTACTTTCTTTTCAATTGATGCTTATCTCTGTTTTACTTTACTATTGTTGTTAGTTTTCATGTACATTTTTGTGTTTTTGAAATCTAGAATAGGTAAATCTGTAGAGTAACTGGATTAATGGGTTCTTGGTGGTATGTCAGAGGAGGTAAAGGGAAATTGGGGAACTAATAACAATGAGTCCAAGAGAGAAGAAAATGTCTCAGATTTTAAGTCTTGCCTTGGAAGACCAAAGCTCTGGTGCCCTACTTTCCCAAGGTCAAACCTTTAAAAACCCTCTGGATCCATTTAATTCTGCACCAACAAGTCAGAATCACCTTGAGTTTACAAAAGTGTTTAACAGATTCTAAACAAGGACATGAAAATTTTTATTTTAGAAATTTTGATTATGGGTATTTGTGAAGGTCTTTGGGAGTGCACTATCCATATTATGGTCATGCTGAGAACATTTATATTGCTTCTTGAATTCTCAGAAAAAATATTTGGAAAAACACACCCCAATTAATTATATTGTAATGTGTGAAGATAGAGCAGAAGTGTTAATGGACCAAATATTGGATAGTAGCCACAAACACTTTGTATTTGATATTAAAATTAAGAATCTGCTAACCTACCATGGATATAAAATTTACACAAATTACAGATCTTTATTCATGGAGAAAGGGACTTATACCATCGAACCCCCAGAGAACCAGGAGAAAAAAAAGTCAGATTTACAAACTCATAGAGTAACGATTCATTTTATCTTTGATTCGTCTGTATTGTTAAAATGAGAATTCAAATAAAAGTCTCACCTGTAGCCAAATAGTAAATTAGTTCATTAGAAAAATCACTGAGGTGGAAGAAGGAGTGAGAAGCAATGAAAAGGCAAACAACGACAAAAACACAGGGATTCTTAAAATGTCCATCCTTCTTGTAAAGGAGATCAAAGTCAGATCAGTTATCTTTATATCCCATCTGTTTCTCCCCGCAACCATGCCTACTTCTGGCACACTGAACCTGATATCATCAGCCACCTAGAAACAAATTACATCTTCCCCTCCTAGCAGAGATGTCTTCTGGTATTGACTGCTCAACTGTGCCACTTTCAAGTCTGCTATGAAGGACTGGTGTGAGCAGGTCTTTGATCCTCTTTCAAATTCCACTATCACAGTGGTCGTTATTCAGTCAGCTGCAACTCAAGGTAACCCCATGTACAGGAGAATCAAATGTTGCCCCATCCTGGGCCATCTTGGCTATGCCTAAACTCATTGGTGCAGCCATTGTGTGTTTGAACACCTTCCAACCTAGGGACTCAATTCCAGCGTTAACTCAGGTCCATATCAACATCCATGGAACCAGGATTTTGTTTGCTGTCAAGGGATTTTTTATTGCCCCCATTGTATTGGGAAAAACTGCTGCAAAATATTTCTTTGATGTATTAAAAAGCAAAGATGTCTCTTGGAAGACTAAAGATCACCTGATCCAAGCCATGGCATCTTTAATTATCTCATATGCATGCAAATGCTGGACAATAATAAGAAAAACAAAAGAAGAAATTGTGCTTTTGAATTATACTGTTGGGTGCTCACTTCGGCAGCACATATTGAATTATATGTATAAAATCGTCTGTATATACATATAAAATTATATGTATAAAACAGTATAAAATTGAATTATGCTGTTGGTAAAGAATATAAAAATATATAAGTGGACTCCCAGAAGAATGTAAGGAAACAACTGTCTTGGAAGTACAAACAGAATGTTCCCTTGAAGTGAGGACAATTAGACTTCCTTTCGTGTATTTTGAACATGCTACAGGAGCAACCCATCCCTGGAGAGAGACATCATGCTTGGCAAAATAGAACACCAGTGAAAAAGAGGAAGAACCTCAAAAATATGACCAGACTCCACAAGTACAGCAAAGAACTCAACCATAGCAAAGATTGAGGTTGGCATGGTCCTGGGCAGTGCTTTCTTCTGTTGTCTAGAGGGGTGCTATGAGCCCCAAGGGAGTTTATGACACTCTGCAACAATAACCACAATGTGTCATTTACACCCAAAGCCTAAGTATTCAAATCCAAAGTAAAATTGTAATGGTACGTGCTGCACCTGTGATGAAAATATACCTAGCAAGCACATTCCCATTCAACAGCTTTTCCATGTAGTGTTCATTGACCTTGGTTCTTCATATTATGTCAACATTGTAATCATTTTTACCCTAATTGCTTCACTCCTATTAACTCAGTCTCGTTGCCTCATGTCCTTTGTGCTTTAATGACCATTGTCGATTTGGCCTTAAAATTGATAGCAAACAAAATCACCCAGAACATAGTGCTCAAAGGTGACATTCTTTATTTTTGAACTAAAATCTATTAATTTAACAGGAGCTACAGGGGCTAGATTCACTCAGGATTTAAATAGTATTTCAGGGCGATCCTCTCAGGTATTCCTCATATTTCAATGTGTCCAGTAAGTCTGAATTATTTAAGATTTTCAAACCTCTTCCATATATTTGCCTTTTTATCTGATCACAATATTTGGTAGTAGAACCTGGGCACCATCTAGTTCTCCTAATTAGCTCAGTTCTGAGGCACCTCTCTGGCCCTCACCCTCTTGACCTAGCCTCTCTACCCCATCACCCACTGGCTTCTGACCTGTTCAATGTTACAAAGCTCCTTTAGGGCCACCAATAAAAGCCCAAGAGCATGTATCTCTGCCACAAATTTCAGCCCAGAGGCATTGAACAGTAGTTCTGTCGGTCAGCAAACCTAGCATCCCTGGAGGTACCCCACTCCACAAATCGGTCACCCTCCTGAAAGCACTCAGCTTCACTTGTTCTGTGGACTGGAAAATTGACCACTCTGTTTCATGCTCTGGCTCTTGATTCCGCTGTTGGTGCTCCTCCTATGTGGCTTCACTATTGTCAGAGCAGCCAACTGGATCAAGGAGACTCAATGTTCAGGACTCACTGGATGCAAAGGATGTGTCCTGATCTTTCCTAGCTCCCCTCTCTTACAGCTAGTGACGCCCATGTCCCATCCTGCCAATCAAATGGTTCATTTTATAACCAGCATGATGGCACTCACAATTAACTCTATTAGCAAGCTTTCATAACTGAATTCCACCAGTGGTCCCCACGCCCATCTTCTCTCACCAGACCCATCAGAAAAAAGGTCATTTGAAAGGAGTTAGAGACTACAGCTAAAGGAGCCACCTTAAGCACTGCAATGACCTTTGCCAAGTTTTCATTAGCTTGTCTTTTTGTTATAAAGTTTTAGAAACCTTATACATATGTATTTATCAGATATCTTGATATAGAATACTTTATCCCAATCTGTAGGTTGTATTTTTACTTTTTATTTCTTAATGTATAAAAGTGTTTAATTGTTAGATAGCCCCATTTACATAATTATCTTCTGCTGTTTATGGATTTGTACTTTGTTTAATAATCTATTATTAAAAACAAATAAGAGCTAGGACTCAGAATTTTGCCCCTATGTGTAAGTGCTCAAAACATGTAGTTTTATCTTAAACATATAGGTCCTTGAATCATTTTGAATTAGTATCTGTGTATGGTGTGAGACCTATTTCCATGTTTTTCTAGTACCATTTCTTAAAGAGGCTATCCCTTCCACAATTAGTGGACTTAGAATCTTTGTCAAAATCATTTGCTCATAGATAGATGGATTTCTTTCTAGGCTCTTAAATCTAGTCCATAGGTCTATGTGTCCATCATGGAATCACTACTCACCTGTTTTAATTTCTGTAGATGTATAGTATGTTTTGAAATTAGGAAATGAGGAGGCCTCCTACTTTTTTCTTCTTCAAAATAACTTGTGCTCTAACCAAAGTCACTGCCATCAAGTCAGTTCTGATAGAGTCCCAAATAATTTTTGAAATAAAAAGCATTGAATTAAAAAGTAGGTGACTACTATTTTATACGTGAATACTGGTGTTTCATGTGTCTATAGTAAGAACCACGTGAGGTTGATAAAACACATACAACTGCCAAGACATTAATGGATGACAGAATCCTATAGAAGGTTTCTGAATCTTTATGGGAGCGACAACTATAATGTCTGAATCAGTATTCTCTAACTTATCCCTCTACTTGATTTCTAGGTTCTATATAAAATGTATTTGTTCCATTTTGTTCAATCTCCCCTCAATTGTGTGAGAGAGAAAAAATACACCTCAGTGCTAAAGACTGCACTATATTCTAAAAGCACCATAGTGCTATAATTTCTGAAACTAGTGACACGGGAGAACAATTCATTTAAGAAAGATAGAAACAAATTTTCATTGTAAATTGAATGTGCTGATTTGGTTTCTGTACAATTCTTTTGGTGCAGTTCTTTGAATGCATGTATAATTTCAACATATGGAATATGTGAAGTGGGAATTGTCTCAGCTCTCATTTAAATTATGTTCTCAGCATCCTTGCTGACATACACAACTAGTGCTGAATTACATAAAATTGTAAAGGATTATATTGTCAGCAACAGTGATTGTCAGTTTAAGTTTTGTATCAGAGAACATTTGGATAGTCCAGCTAAAAGACATTCTGCAGTGAATACCTGTATAAAATACAGACCAGAATGTAAATCAATGTAATGGTTCCCTCATTGAGAAAGTCCTGCCAAAAATATGTCAGCTGAATTGAACAATGCTTAAAGACATAGAACAAAAGTCTGAATTATGTGAAGGTGAATGTGTTGGAGGTCTCCAACATCAGCTCAAGAGAATTGATTGTTAGTATAATTTCTGAAGGCTGTGTTTAGTGGCTTCACATTGGTAGGTTAAAATTTGTCAAAATCCACAAAGTCAATTCTGACTCTCAGAGACTCTATGTAATGTGTCTGACATTGTAAATCTTTATGGGAGCAGACAACTAGAATGTCTTATTGAGTTGTCTCTGTTTTAGCTCTCTACTTGATTTCCAGGTTCTAATATGCACTGCAATGGCCCTGAAGAGCTCCCAGAAAAAATCATGATTTAAAAGGTTTATTAAGAAAGTTAACAAGTTATAGTCCAAGTGAGAAATGTTCCCGGTTGAGTTGCTTCTCAGCAACAACTCTTTCAGGTCTGCTAATAAATGCCCAATGGGGCATACCACTCCACTGTAAACCTCAGCCTGGAGGCATTCAACTCAAGCTCCCTGGGCCACCAAACCTTGCTTCTTGAATTAAGTGCCCAAAGGTGCCTCACTCACTCTGAGAGTCAGCCTCCTGAACAAAAGCACTCAGCTCTACTCCTTCCTAGGGTTGGGCACTTGTTCCGTGTTCTGGCTGCTGGTTCTGCTGATGCTCGTCTGATCTTAGTGCTGTCTTCTGAATCCAGAAAGTTCACTGCACAAGAATCTTGAGTCTAGAACAGTGGTTCTCAACCTTCCTAATGCCCGACCATTTTATATAGTTCCTCATGTTGTAGTGAATCCCCCGCAGCCATAAAATACATAAAATAATTTCCATTGTTATTTCATCACTGTCATGTTGCTACTGCTATGAATCAAGCAACCCCTGTGAAAGGACTATTTGCCCCCAAAGGAGGCATGATCACTGATCTAGAAGGTGGGCTCCACTGCTGGATTTGCTGATGATAAGAGGCCTCTTCTTGCTGGGGGAGGGGGCCTTATTTTAAGCACAGTTAGGAAGGCACTCCAAGGAATGCTGATGGTAATTACTCACAGGTGAATCTCATCATTACCTTCCCCAATTTATTACCAAACTCATGTAAGTCAAGGTTGTTGGGCAGGATTTGGAGGCTTTGACCTAAATAATTCACTTCCCCCGCAACAACCTCATCTTTGTCATACAGAGGAATCACTCATACTGTGCATAGCAGCCCGATGTTGAACCTGTGCACCACCAGTATTCTCTACATTTATTTCAAGAAAACAGTAAATGCTGCAAATCAGGAGTTCTGTGTTTATTGGTTGATTTGACCTAAATTTAGTTTTGATCATCTGGAATCTGATCATTAAGAGTTATTGGGTTTCTTCATTTTTGTAGTGCTGCTGTAATGAAAAACACCACAAGTGTGTGCCTTTAATGAACCGAAATGTCCTTTCTCACAATTGGGAGACTAGCAGTCCACATGCAGCATACTAGCTCTGAGTATAATTAATGTTCTATCAAATTCATTCAGTGTTTGACTACAACCTTTTGATACGGTAATAGCAAAATCATCTCCTCCCACTTGTCGCCAATGAGTTGGTTTCAAAATCATCATTGACAATTACTAATATAAAATCACAGTATTCGGTAGAAACGTTGTTCTTCAAAGCGTCTGTTTTGTGCATCGTGTTCTCATTGACGTGAAGCTCAATAAAAGTACCAAAGATATCATGTTTGTATAGTTAAATGTTGGGAGCCCTGATGGCCTGATGCACTGGGCTGCCTCAGAGTGACCAGCCATTCAAAACCACCAGCAATTCCATGGGAGGGAGACTGGACTTTCTACTCCCACATGTGGTTGCAATCTAGGAAACCCACAGGGATCTAGGAAATCTAGGGATCGCCATGAGTCAGCATTGACTGGATAGCATTGAGTATTGTGTTAAATATTGGAACCAAACTAGTTCACTTTCCTGAAGTAAACACTAAAAATGCACACTACAGTTTTAACGCGCTTAATATAATCTCTCCCCTCATATTATAGATTGAATTGCATCCTCCAAAATTTTATGTTATAAATATGAATCTCTGTGACCCTCAAGGTACACATTGTGCAGCTAACCACCAGGTCAGCAGGTCATACCTTCCTGGCCCTGCTCCACAGGACAAAGTTGGGCCATTCTGCTCCTGGAAACTTTCACAGCCACAGAAACACTACCAAACAGCTTGTATCTGTCCTACTGGGTTACTGTGAGTCAGAATGGCTGGGAAGGCAGCTGTTTTTTTGTTTCATTTTCCACATATGAATATAAACTCCTTTGTGAATGAATCCATATGCTGAGTAAATAATCAGAAAAGCTGGACTATATGAAGAATGTGATATGAGATTGGAAGAAAGTTTATTCACAAATGGCAATATGCAGCCAACGCCACCTTACTTGCTTGAAAGTAAGGAGGACTTGGTGCACATGCTGATGAAAATCAAAGACTGCAGCATTCAGTATGAATTGCAACTCACTGTAAAGAAAACCAAAATCCTCACAACTGGACTTAAAGGCCATATCATGATAAATAGAGAAAAGGTGGGAGTTGTCAATCATTCCTCATGGAAGTGACAGCCAGGAAATCAAACAACATGTTGAAGGAGGCAAATCCGCTGCAAAAGAACTCTTTTAAGTATTGAATTAGAATGGTGTAATTAAAAAAAAAGTATAATGTCACTTGGAGAACAAAGGTATACCTGATCTAAGCTGTGAAACCTTACATTAGCTCATATAGATGAAAAAGTGAAATAATGCATACGAAAGTTCATAGAAGAATGGATGCATTTATGTGAAGGTGTGGAAGGATAAATCTTTCTGGGGAGAAAACTAGCCAGGGAGAAAACGAGCTTAGCAGCAAAGATGGCAAAAATTCATCTCATGTGCTTCGGACACGACCATCAAGAACATGGGTTGACGGGGTGACTCCTCAAATGGGTGCAAATATGAGCAATTGTGGGATGGTGCAGCACTGGACAGTGATTCATCATGCTCCACAGAGCAGTGCCATGAGGGGAGGCAACTGGCAGGGTTCACCAACAACATATTCAGTCAAAATTCCTCATATCAAGGTTAATGGAATAAGAAGTCATTTTTGCATCAAAAGATCATTTAAATGGAACTCAAACTTTATGTGGGAAATATTATTGGAACTGGAGACAGGTGAAAAATTAAAGATAATTTTTAAAACTACACCATCATTTATTTCACTTGGGGCTAAACAATAAATACCCACATTTCTCAGTCAACAGACCTCTGTAAAGCCGGTTGATCTACTATAGGTGTTATTAAGACAAGATAGGGAAAGCGTTCTTACAGGCATAATCCCAACAGAGGGCCGTCAAAATGCGTGATCATGGCCCACTGCATTCTCCAGGAGCTTTTTGAAGGCCGCTCCCACATTCACCATCCTAACCTACCTAGAGTCTGTAATTTAACAAATGCATGGTTTTTAAAATATTAACATCTATACAATGAGGGCATTTAAAATGAAACATTCCTACTAGACCTATTCATGTTTGTTTATTTATAAAATGGAACACCTAAAAGTTGTGCATGCAATAGCAATCTTTCTACTAATCAACTCCATATACAGTATTTTATATAAATAACCATGCTAGTCTTTGTTAGTTTTGTTTATTTTTTCCTTTTGAAATGCGTCTTCAACAGATTCTAAGCTCAGTTTGTTCAGCACATCTGTTCTTTTATCTTTTTCTATGTTTTAGTTTTATATTAAAGAAGGGAAATCTTATGTCTATAGAGTTTAATATTAATCTTGACTCCAATCTTTATTTTACTTCCTAGTTACTAATTTTGATTGTGTTTTAACAAAGTGCTGCTCTACTTGAGACTGGATATTAAAACCAAAACCCAAACTGGTCCTCACTGTTGAGAGTGAGAGACACTCTGCAAGTCCTCACTAGTCTTTGCGCCTTAGGGTGAAAACATCTTAAGTCTCTGTGCTTTAAGGTGAAAACACCTTAGTTGTTAAGGGAACCAAAAAAGTCACCTTTCACTTTGTTGAAAATTCTGAGGTAACTTCATTCCTAGGTACAATATTTTCCCTAACCTAAATCTCCACTCTATGTTCTCTGTGTTTTAAATCTCTAGCTGTGTAGTACTTTGGGAACCCATCACTGCTTTTCTATCTCACCCCCAGGCCTTTCCACGAGTGCCTTGCAAAGTTATCTTATATCTATGATCTCATCTCTATGACTCTCCACTCTGCTCTCTTTCCCAGCACATGGGCCATGTAATTTTTTTAAACACAACAGCTATACCTCTGTCTCAGTATCTTTGCATTGGCCATTCTCTTTATCTGGGATGGTTGTCACTCACAAAGTTACGTTTTCATTCTCTTCATATCTTCCCAAAGAGAACATTTTCAGATAAAGTGGTCTTCCCTTAAAACTGCTTCTCTTCTTTCTACGGTGCATCCATTCCCTTTTTCTCATTAATACATCACTGCCTGACATACCATATAATTATGTCAGTTATTATTTGTATCTATGTGCTATCAAGTTGCCATGAACACTGAATGACTGAACTAGCAAACCTGGTGGAAACCTGGGCATCTAAAACTTTTCCCTTATCTGCACTGGGGATGTTTGCCAATGATAAAAGTGTTTCAAACATTGCTTCAGGGGTTAAACCCATTAAAGCAAGTGTGTAAATTCACAAATATGGGGTAACTGGGTAACGGTATATTTTCTCTATTTTTCCTATAAAAATAAGGGAATATTATCTTTGTTCAGTAATAAAATTCTAGAATTTAGAAACTTTCTGGGCTTATAGTAGCAGCTGTTTGAAAATTTGCTGAAGTAATTAATGAGGTGATAAATAGAAGATACTCTAAAACAATTTGACCCCCATATTCACTGGCAGTTATTATAATCAGTAGTGTGTTGGAGGTGGCTCATATCAACTTGGGTAAGTCCATTGCTTTCCATGTTTTCTCAGCTTTCTGCAATGACTTCATATTGGTAGGTTGACTATGGTGTAATACTATCGTGAGCAAACCCTGCCAATTAGGGCTTTTATGCTTCCTTGATTTTATGTGTTTCTTTTTAAGAGGTGCCTGTTAGATATTTACCAGGCAGTTGTTTCCAGATTCTGCTGCCCTTCAGTCTATTCTAACTCATAGTGACATGTACACACTAAAAGAAAACACTCTGCACAATAATTTCCACATCTGAACCATTGTTGCAGTCATTATGTCAGTGCAACTTCACTTTGCTAAGCATGATGTCCTTCTCCAGGATTTGGTCCTCCTGAAAACTTATCCAAAGAACTTGAGACAAAGCTATCACACGCACGCATGCACACACACACACACACACACACACCTCAAGTAGAGATTGATATCCTTGGCAGTAATTAGCTGAAATAGATAAATATTAACCATTTATAAGTAGCCAGTCATATGTCTACTAGATTGGATCTGAAAAATTTTAAACGAATTTCATCACATTCATGAGAGCATACCCAAGAGTTAATCTAAGATGCAACACTGTCAATGATTGGATAATATTCATGCCTTATAAGTAAAACAAGTTAAGTGAATACTATTCAAACTTATGAACCTATAACTAGTGCCAAAATGAAGAAATTAAATATTTTATAAACTATCATTACCTATATTGCGCTGTGACAGATTTATTGTGAGCTTATGATCTCTTAAATGAGACAACATAATTATTTTTGTAAAGATAAAAGTAGACCTTAAGTTTTATTTAAATAACTCCCCATGAGCACACAGTAGACCAAACACTACCCTCCAGCCATCTGTCAGCAGTCGCGTGCAGAGTGGGCTGTCTCTCCATGGGTGCGCCCTGACCTCCCGACGCCCCCCACCCCGGCGCAGAAGCGTCCACAGTGAAGTGAAGTTTCTTGATGGCTTCACCCGTAGACAAGATGAGGAACGCGTCCTCAGAGGCTACTGTCAGTGTATTGACACGCACCATCGCTGGCTCCCACATGCAGGCCTCGAAGTTGTTGGCCATGTCCCCATGGTTGAGGTTCACCCCACCCCACGTGCCTCCCTGGGCGTGCCACACACAGCTTGTTGAGGATGCTCATTGCTTCAAAACCAGCGTGAGACAGCATAATTTTAATGGTTGTTACTTAATTGAAATGACTACATTAGATATTGAAAGCTATAGTTTTCTGAAATGTGGAACTTTTTTCCATCTAGAAAGTGTTGTTTTCATTTTTAAACATCTGAGAGCATTGCATTGTGAGAAGATAATATATCAAAAGTAAATAAGCATAAAGATGACCAGAATTATACATGTAGTTTAATAAATACTAATTGAAACATAGACTTCTAGCTGTAACCTACATTTATTTCGATTTCAAAACAATCTGGTTTTATTAATTCCAGTCATTCATGTGTAGTTTGCATGTTTTAGGTTTCTCAGGTTTGAGTTGCAATTATGAAGTGATGATATGATATGAAATCTTGTAAATTATTATAATGGCAAAGGAAAATAAACACAAACAGTATAAACTTGCATGGGTATTTATACTTTGCATTTCATGTAATCCACACTCATTTGAGTCACTGAAGCAAACATCTGGACTCTTCCTCTGTTAGTTAATCCAGATGTGTCGTGGTCGGGTTCGACTGGGATCCATATCATTGGCATTTCAAAACCATGAGCAGCTCCATGTGAGAAAAACTAGGCTTTCTCCTCTGTACACAGTTACAGTCTCAGACACCCACAGGGGGGCACCATGAGTTAGCACTGACTTGATGGCAGTGAGGTTTTATTATGAGTAGCCTGTTAGTGTAGTAGTTGCATGTTGGACTACAACCACCGGCCATTCATGGAAGAAAGACGGAGCTGACTACTCCCATACAGAGTTCCTGTTAGTGTAGTAGTTACATGTTGGACTACAACCACCGGCCATTCATGGGAGAAAGACTGAGCTGTCTACTCCCATACAGAGTTCCAACCACAGAAGTGGTTCTATGCTCTTCTGTGGAGTCACTAAGAGTTGGAATTGACTTGAGGAAGGGAGTGAACCTAACATCTAACCCACAGGAACCCAGGGCTTCTTAGAAGGATCATATGGAGGGCTAATTTCCCAACATTACTCTCTCTTATATTATTTGATGACAATCATATTGTCAGGATCCCGTGTGCTTTTCAAAGAAAAGGGGGGGAGGGTATTTTCCTTATTTGAGCAAAAGGTCAAAGCACAGATATTTGCGACTTTTCAAAAGTGAACGCAGTGGTTTAGAAATTTTGTTCATTAATTCTCTTAACATAGACCTAGTGCAAATTATCCTCATCTCTAGCTTCTAGATCAGTGGTTCTCAACCAGTGGGTCATGACCCCTTTGGGGCGTCAAACAACCCTTTCACAGGGGTCGCCCAATTCATAACAGTAGCAAAATTACAGTGATGAAGTAGCAACGAAAATAATTTCTTTGGTTGGGTGGGAGACACTACAACCTGAGGAACTATATTAAAGGGTTGCGGCATTAGGGTGGTTGTGGCATTTTTTCTAGATACCACCACTTGTGGGGGGAGGGGGAATGAAATATACCCAACCTGTATTTATTAACAGTTTTATGACCTAATTCATTCTACTTGTCCAAACTTTTTTGGAATGTTGCTTTAAATTTAAAAATTAAACGGGCTCCCACAAACAGCAATAGACTGCCATCTCATACCATAAAGTCAACTAGGTTGATAGAGATATTCTTTTTGCTACACCTGGAAGGTGTACTATCAAAAATTGGTCAATAACACAAGATCCACTGGAGGCCATGGATTAATAAATGCCCAACTCCACATTCTACTACTTTCTTGGATTAGCTGAGGGACCATTGGCAGTCTATAAAAAACCCATTTACTCATTTATTCTAAACTATAAACCATAAACCCATTTATTCTATCCAAACCCTTTTTCTTCGCTGATGCTAGTCTTAATAGTGTCCCTCACCTGAATTCTGTACTGTGAGCAGGGCAAGAACCAAAAGGAGAAATGCAAAACTCATACTCTCATGCTGCTAAAAGTGGCATAACATGGACTTTTTTTTAAGGCCTTTGAGGATAGGAAATAGGTTCTAGCATCCATCTAGTAATATAAGGTATAAAGTCATCAACCTTGGAAATCAAGAATTTGAAGGTCAGAATTTGGCATAAATGTGGAACCTTAGCAGTTACTAAATCCATTAATGTGGGTCTGAATAGGTTTCCAATAAGCTGGAGAAGTTTGCTTTCAACCCCCATCTAAACCACACAACCTGCAGGGGTTGAGTTGATTCCAATGAATGGAGACTATTGGCCAGAATAGGGTTTAGGAACCTCTGAATCTTTGCAGGAAAAGATTGCCTCTTTTATTTTTTCTATAAAGTATCAAATGAGTTCAGACTTTCCAGATCGTAGTTCAATGCTTAACCCATTGTGCCATCAGAGATCCTTGCACAATGACTAGCACCGAAAAATCACAGGTAAGTTACAGTAAACATGTGCTATGGTTGGATTTACATCATTTGTATGGTACAAGAGTTTTTAGCACAAAATAAATAAATAAAGAAAGAAAAAGAAAAAAAAGAGTCTATAGCACAGGAACGAACCTAAAGGCTGGCCTTTGATCATTGAAATATAGAATATAAGATGCCATTGCAAAGGAATATTTAATAAAACTTTTGAAGCTTAACTCATGCAGAATGCTCATAGAAAAATACACTTGTTGAGATGAGATCAAATGTGTGAGATATGCAAGAAGAAAATGTGGCAAGAAAGGTCCATAGGGTTATGGGAGAAAGATGATAAGGCTGAGAGGATAAAGGTCTGCTGCTTATCTAGACTGACTCAGTATTATCAAGGACTCATAACCTTAGGCTAGGGAACGCCCACATTATGATGGATGAAAAGGGAGGCTAGGCATGTTGAAGATACAGAACAGTGCAAAGGCCGCTCTGGAAACAACTCTGCTGGAAGCACAGAAGCTGGTGATGGGATTCAGCAGATGGAAACTTCACAATAGCAACACAATTTTATTTGTGAGATGAACAAATTTAAGTAATTATATTTTTATCTGTATCCTAGGAACATCTATTTATAAAATAATTAGAACTTAAATAATTGAAATATTGAAAGAAAAAAGGGGGTTACCCAGAGTAAGGGTTGTGTAGGACTCGTATCTCTGTAAAAGATGAAATAAACTAGGGTCTGACCTTGATCAGTTTCGTCACTAACCAGGTCTGACTTCCACGAAGAGTCTCTGAATCCATATTATTATAGAAAATAGATGTATTTCCATGAAAAATAAAACCACCGAGGCTAGATGAACCCCAGATGCTTCTGTCCCCGAATTAATTTTTAAACCTTAAACCAAAAGCACACACCATTGTCTTCTTCACATCAAGCAGTAGCTTAGCTTAACTAGTTAAAACTGTCTGTCGTGGACATTCTGTTATTGTACGAGCTATCAGTATGGAATAAAATTGAGTTAGATAGGAAACCTAGCAAGCAGTGGGTTATTTTAATGGGCAATTTCTCAGCCAGTGGTCAATGGCTTCAAATAAAAATTTAAGGAATAATATAGTCTTTGAACCATTTTTCCCCTAAGTCTCTGAAGTTGAGTTTTTATCCTTCTGAAGCATATTATTGAATTTCCTGTACACTATCATCAAATTTTTTAAATAACTTTTCATCCCAACATTTCATTTGATGCTTATCAACTGCTTAAACATTTGGTCTTCATTGTATTTCCCCTAGGGGTATAATAGCTTGATATTGAGTATATTTTCATTTTTATTGTTGCTCTGTCACACCAAACCTATAGAAGAGCTGTCAGTTTTAGACTTTCATCATCAGCAGTACATTTTTCAGGGACTTTTTTCTTTTCTGAAAAACACTACGGTTTCTTTGTAACTAGCAGAGGTCACCATTGTCTTTGGGAGAAGTTTTTAAAAGTCTATTTAAAGTCCTTTGCAGAAAAACAATTGTTAATCTCTGGGGTTTGTGAATGTTCAATACCTTTCCTACATCCACACATGGAATTTTTTGTCACTACACTTAAAGCATAAGTGAAGGCCTTTTTCTCTGGTGATATATTGGCAGAGTCGTAAGAATTCAGGATTAAATTTCAGAATGCAAAGCTTGGTGTTAATAAAACAATAGTGCTTTGGTTTATATTATAGATACGAGCCTGCAATTTTATGGACCAATTAAGTTTAGAAAAGTTATCAAAGAGAAGCTATTATTTTAAGGCAATATGCTATTTATTTAAGGGTATAATCATTTTAAAGGCACTACTTTTATATAGCTTGCTTTTTCAAGGTAATACCAGTTTAAATGAAAGTAATATTGGGTAATGTGAAAAAGTTCATTCCCATTCAGTGCTTTTCCTTTTTCTCAAATATTTTGAATATTGAGTATTCTTAGAATGGATCACATTGGGAAGTTTGGGGAAATTTTAAAATTCTTAATATATACTTAGATTTTATTTTACTTTATTTGGGGGGCATCACTGCCCCCTGGTGGGAGTAGGAGACCCAGCCTTGCTCCTGGAGAGCTGCTACTGGATTTGAACCACCAACCCTGTGGGCCTCACAACCACTATGCCACCAGAGCTCAGCCCCTATATTTAGCCATTAATAAAGGTTTTTAAAATGTTGGAATTTTTAGAGTCTGAAGCATATTAGTTTTTCAGAAAATCTATTAATTTTATAATGATTCAACCAGAATACATTTAAGAAAATAATCGTATCAAATGTAGATTATACTAATTTGAATATCCTAAAGTGTAATTGGAAATTCAAATGAAAGCTACATTTCAGTTCAACAATAATTACCTTTGTATGTGTTTAGAGGCATGTTTCCATAGCATATCCCAGTAAATTGGTCTAATAGCATATTTAGTGCTTCTGTTCTACAAGTACAAGAAAGACAAGAAATGGTATAAGAAATGGCTTTTATATTATAAGAAATGACTACTATTACTGAACATTTTGAACAAAGATTCCATAGAAGAGTTCTGATCAAAAGGTGGGGAATGCAGAACAGAATTCAAATTCTCAGATTCTGGGCACTCTGGAGTCACGGGGACAGGATGAACCCCTGAAACTATTGTGCTGAGCAAAATCTTTAAAATTTAAAGCAACACTATCTTCTAAAATCTACTTAAACACAAAATATAGTTTAGTTTTAGTGAAAATACATGTCTTCGGCGCTATCCTCTTTTAAAAACTCTCTATATGGGACCACAGTATTAGGTCAAATGATTAAACAGGATTTTAAAAGGAAATTAACTTATGTTAATAGGAGATGAATCATTAAGACAGGAAGGGTTAAGAGTACATATGAATAAAAAATGTAATATATGTTGTGGAATTATACATGGAGAAATGATTGAAATGGTGTTTTTCTTATGTATATCTGAACAACAACAACAAAATAAACGATTTTAAGTAAAACTATAGATTAAATCTCTTTAATTAGAGATTTGACCCAGCAAGTTAAAAATATATAAAATAAGCACTTCTTATCTGCAAGGTATTCTCATATCAGTCAGCGAAGAAAATAGACACTATCTCTATCCTCATTCTAACAGAGGACCAGGTATCAAATAAATAACTTCAATGTTATAAAATCAAATAACTATAAACCTATTAATGCTTTCTGCCAGGCACTGATTTAGTTATATTATTTCA
Organism: Nesogale talazaci; assembly: GCA_004026705.1. Taxonomy (NCBI): domain Eukaryota; kingdom Metazoa; phylum Chordata; class Mammalia; order Afrosoricida; family Tenrecidae; genus Nesogale; species Nesogale talazaci. The sequence continues at coordinate 12,297 of PVJH01001385.1, read as the reverse complement.
TTTAATCCTTATAATAACCGAAAGTGAGATTGGAAATGGGAATAGCATGTAGCAGGATCAGAGAAAGTCACCACATGTATGTGTCCTGTAAAGAGATAAAGACACTATAGGATCCATGCAGGTGTGTAGGTCTCTGTAAGCACATCATCTGTCAGATTGTTGTATTGTGCTGGTTTGTATATTACTGTGATGCTAGAAACTTGGTATGTATTCAAATATCATCAGCCACACTCATGATGGACAGGTTTCAAAAACTCTTCTAGACTCAAGTAGGCGAGGAAGGAATACCTGAAGATTCCATTTTAAGAAGAGGGCCATTGAAAACCTGATGAATCCTAGAAGAATACTGTCTGAGATAGTGCTGGAAAATGATCCCCTTGAGTTGAAAGGCCCTCAAAATAAGACTAAGAGGAAATTCCTCACAGTAGAGTGTACTCTACCAAAGTAGACTTGCCGGATGAAGCAAAGCTTTCAGGATCTTCATTTGCTGATGGGGCATGGTTCAAAATAAGAAATAGAAACAAACATTGATAATCCAAAATTGGAATGAACCATGAATGACTCTAGGAAAACTGGAAGTCATCAGAAATGAAAGAAAACACATCAAAATCAATATGGTAATGCCTAGGGGCATTACTGAGTGAAAATGGACTGAAATTGACTGTTTTGAACTGACAATATTAAACTATCTTGGAATGATAAATTAAAGTGGGGTGATATTCATTTCAATATTCTAAAGTACAACCATGTCAGTAATAAGATATTATACATATGCCTACAAGGATGATTAGTTACTATGACTATTGTTCAAAAGTTTGCACAAATTACTGCCAAAATAATGCCAAAGTCTTGGATATTGAAGATTTTTACCAAATTCTACAGTTTAAAATTGCTAAGCCATGCAGCAATGCACACTGATAACTACTGGTAATTCTTAAGCCAAAGATGGAACTAAAGAAGACAAATCAGTATGGGAATAGAGTACCCTACGGATTGCAGCAGCAGAAAATCAAATGAAAACATTTGGAGGAAAAATTGCTTATTAATCTCAAACACCTTTTCAATAACAGAAATGGTGATGATGTAGATGGAGCTCACAGGATGGAATATTAATTAATTAAATCATTAGAGTTATAGAAAGAGACTATGCGAAAGTTCAGTATCATCAGTGAATGCAATGCCATGGCTGATGGCAGAACTGCATATTGCTTATATGTAAGTTCAAGTTGAAGCTGTAAAACATAAAAGTAGCTACAGAAAAACCAATTTTTAATTTTTAATATATCCCACTTTAATATAGAGGCCATCTCGAAACCTTTGGCACAGGAGACATGCATTACCAAAGAACAGGCAAGTTAAGAAGTGGCATCAAGAACAGCATACCTGGTGAAACCAAAAAGTCATTAAAAAGGCAAGAAAGAGAAAAAACATCAAAATGAGTATCAGAAGACACTTGCTCTAAAATGGACATAACATAAAATGAAAAGAAGAAATGATTAAATTAAAAAGATGAGTAGTAGATTTCAAAGGACAGCTGGAATAGACAAAGTGAACTATCCTATTGAATTATACAAAGACATGGGGTTGGAAAAATCAAAAGAAAAATAACATGTTCAGTATTTCTCCATATTGAAGAAATGGGGAGGGGTTAAGCTTTGAATTGAAATATTAAAGGATGAAATATTAAATGGTTGTAAGATGAGTCCAGGTGGTGTGGTGAGTAGGCATCCAAGCCATGGTATTCCCTGTTGCCTCATAGTCATGTGAAAATTGGTCAGTGTATAAGGAAGACTGAAGAGAAATAGGTGCATTTGAATTGTGAGTTGGAGAAAAACATTGAAAGTGCCATGGACTGCCAAGCAAACAAACAAATCTCTTTTGGAAAAATTACAGCCAGGATGCTTCTTAGCTGTAAGGCTGGCAAGACATCATCGTACATACTTTGAGCATATTGTCAGGAGAAGTCAGTCTCTGGAGGAGGACATGATGGTTGGAAAAGCAGGGGGGCAGTGAAAAAGAGGAAGGCCCTCAACAAATGGACCGACACTGTGGCTACAGTGAACTCAGGAACAGGAGCAATTGTGAGGATGGGGCGGGGCCATGCAGCGCTTCATTCTGTTGTCTATCGGGTTGCTATGGATCAGACCTAATTCTTTGACACCTAACAATAGCAATATAGACACAATATTGAATAGCACAGGAAACATCAAAGGAAGATAGAAAAAGTACACAAGCGTTACTGTGTACTTGAACCTTCTTGCAAAGGTTCAAGTTGGCTTCACATCTCACCAGCTGTCAATGTACCCACTTGTCTCTTCTCTCACTGCTTTTATTCAGCTGCTTCTACTCTATATTCAATCCACTTCTTTAGCAGATTCAATCCACTTCCTCTGAAGTTAAAGTGACCAGTTGTCCCACTTCTTAACAATCTAACAACATCCCACAGTGTTTTAAAATTAAAATAAATATATTGCAATATTATTTTTGCGTTCTATAAAAATTTTTGTTGCTCCATATAGACCAAATTTTTAGTCAAGAACACACACACACACACACACACACACACCGGTCAATGGTGTCCCATTTAAAATCTGGTCACTTTATCCTGAAGCTGAAGATTTCAGGATTATCAAGTGTTTCTTTTTCACTTTGTCACTTCTCTCTTTATTGTAGAAGGACTGTGTATCATGGCTGCCTAATCGCAATCTTGCTGGCTGTTCCAAAACAAAATCCTGCAAATGGATTTGCAGTGTCCGCCATCATCCATAGCCTTTGGAAAACCAGCAGATTCAAGTTAGCTTTGATACAGTTCCCGCCTTTGGATTTAGAATTTATCTCCTCCCTAATTTTGCTAGTTGTATTTTTTCCTTTCTTTCTTTTTAATTTCTCTTTGCTTCTCTCTGGCTATTAAATTATTTTTTTCTTACTGTTCTCTGCCTGATTTCTAGTGATTGCTTTTTTATGTATTAAAATTATTTTATTATGGGTTATTGTTTTTGGTTTTGTTACTGTTGTTGTTTTTCTTATTCCCCCTTCACCTCCAGTATAAGACAATAACCATTTCCTGAGGGCCTTTCCACACCCCTACTTCCTGCAGCCACATTTATTAGATTAAGGACACCAACCCCGCCTTCATATGTGATATGAACAGCAGAGAACTGTGAATACACTCAAATACTCTATTACACCCACCAAAAGACAAGTGGTGAGTGGATAAATTCACCAGCATACAGTCATCAATTAAATACCAATATAACATTGTAGTTCTTGGAGAAAAGAGGTAATTTTGATGTACATTAAGAAACAATAGAATGACTCAAAAATGTGATCAATATGCAGAGAGAGAGAGAGCACCTTTCTCAGGAAAATTGGCATTGGAACTACATGAAAAGGAATTAAAAAGAGTAATATGTCGGTATTTTCAGTGGCTTGAAAGAAAGACTGAGAAAGTTGTAGACAAAACCAAGGGGGAAAAAGAATTCAGGAAAAGACTACAAGAACAGATTGACAAAATAAATGAAGACATGGAAGTGATACAAATGCAGCCAATAAAAATCTGTCTATAAGAGTAATTGTAAGATTTCAAATATAAATGATTAGCTGAAAGATAAAAGAAGAATTGAATGAGTGATAGAGGTAATATCAATGTCCTTGAAGAGAAATCTCTCAACACTACTATTCTAGAGCACAGTTCTCAACCTGTGGGTTGGATCGCTTTGGGGGTTAAATGACCCTTTCACAGGGGTCACCCAATTCATAACAGTAGCAAAATTACAGTTATGAAGTAGCAACAAAAATAATTTTATGCTTGGGGGGTGGGGGTCACCACAACATGAGGAACTGTTTTAAAAGGTTGTGGCATTAGGAAGGTTGAGAACCACTGTTCTAAAGGAACAATTAAAAAAATCATTAAAGATGTAATATTTCTATGGGATATTATTAGAAAGAATAATTTACGTGTGCTTACAGTTCTAGAACAGGAAGAAACGACAAAACACACAAGGGAAGATTGTCAAAAGTTATTGACTTCACTAACTGAGAGATGAGGAGATATGCATTCAAAAAGCTGAAGTTGTGTTTCTATTACCACCAATATTAATGTTATTATTTTAAACCATTTCTTGGTTGGCTGCAAAGAACTTAGATACCTGACTCTCAGCTTTATCATGGCATCATATCCCTCATATGTCTTATAGGTCCTTGTCCCCAACTTCCTACCACCTGTGTGCTCTGTGTGTATACCAAGCATGTTCTAATAGGCAAAAGTCCAAGCAGAAAATCCACATGGACTGGTTGCAAGGTGCAGACTCAGAACTCCTTTGCTTAGCAAACCTGAGATTGTCAACACTGCAGTTTTTGAAAGTTAATTTTAAGCTATTTGATATTTTTGAGAGGACAGATTCTGAGAAGCCAGATATTTCTGTATTAAATATGAGTAATATATGAGTCATATTCCTGACATCTTCCAAATGTGGTTAAGCAAGTGGATCCTGAAACCATGTGGTCTCGGTGTGAATGGCAACTCTGCCACTTGCCAATAATCCATGCCTTAGCTTTTCCACCTGTAAAAGTGGAGTGATGTGGTGCTCAATGAACTATTCCAATTTCCTCTCTTACAATCACACTATTACATTCTCACTCCCTTTCTATGGGTGTATGAGTTTATGTAGGAAAAAAAACAACTCTTCTGTAACATGTTAAATTGACTTTAAATGGCAAAACAGACATCATCAGTGAGGGTAGAACCCACTCTTTTTTTTTTTTAAGTATGTCATAGAAAGTCCTGTCCATGTTCTTTTGGCTATCTAATGCCTAGGGCCACTGGTTGCTTCCCTGAATAAGTCTACATACCCAACCATATAAAATCATGTAGCTCCCTAGCTTAGAATTGAAGAACCTCCTAGCTTAGAACAGAAGGGCATTTGGGGCCTGGTGGACTTTTATATTTTAGTCGAATATATGCAAAGGAGTCTTGGTGACAAAGTAAGGGTTGAGCTACTAAAAGGAAGACTAGTGGTCAAAATCCAATTACCCCTCAGCAGGAAAAAGATGAGGCTGCCTATTTCCGTAAAAGTTTACTCTCCACAATGAAATCTGCATCTTTCCTCTAGTTCTCAAGTGCTTCCTCCCACCCACTATCATGCTCCTGGTCTTCCAGACAAGACCAACTAGAAAAGGGGATATACACTGGAGTCGGAAACATGGGGAATTTAGCTTAGAGAGTCCCTCAGGACAGGTGAAGGGAGTGGTGATACTGGGAGGCTGGAAGGATGGTGGAGTAGACAGGGGGAACCAATTTCAGGGATCTACATATAACCTCTTCTCTGAGGCATGACCAACAGGGAAGTGAGTGAAGGGACACATTGGACACATATACGATATGAAATAGCAATTTGTAAATTATTAAAGGTTCATGGGGGGGAGGGAAGAGGTGGAACTGGGGCCTAAGTGGAGGGAGGATGTTTTGAGAGTGATGATGGCAACAAGTGTGCAAATGAGTTCTACACACAATTGATGTATGTATGGATCGTGAGGGGAGGTGTGTGAGTACCCAATAAAATGATTCATTTTTATAAAAGGGGGGAGGGGAAACAGGAGGTTTTGTTTGTTTGTTTGTTTGTTTTTAAGAGGAGCTTATACCAAGGGCTTGAGTTTTAAGTGTTTGGAAATGTATGTGGCAACAAATATGCTTGATATAGATGATGTACTGAATGTTATAATAGCTATAAGAACCCCCAATAAGATTATTAAAGAAAAAAAACTTTACTCCCAGTTACACTCAAGAACTGCTTTACTCTGACCTATAGGACCACTATGAGCCGCCATTGACAGCCTGGTGCTCACTTGCAGCACTGGTGGTGCAGTGGTTAAAGTGCTCAGCTGCTAAGTGCGAGGTTTGAGGTTCAAAGGCATCGGCTGCTCCGCGGAAGATGTCCGCTCTGTAGAGGTCGGCTTCTGGGAAGGTGTGTAGCCTGGGAAACTCTGTGGAAGTCCTAGTCCACAGGTTACTAAGAGTTGGAATGGGCTCCATGGCAGTGGACTTTTTAAAGGACTTTTTATAGTCGTAAAAAAAAAAAAATTCCCCACATATCAGTAACTAAACAGCAACCATTTACCCTTTGGCACGGAGTTGCAGGGAGGGTCGGGTCAGCTGATGTAGGCAAGACTCTGCTGGGAGCGGTGCTGGAAGCAGAGCGTGTTATCCATCGGGCTCAGCAGCCCCACACGAGTCGGGGGGAGAAGCCAGAAAGTACACAAGGGAAGCTGGTTGCTGCTGCTGGCAGAAGTCCAAGGGGACAAGCACAACTGTACAAACAAGTGGTACCCAGCCAAGACATGGATGTGATGTGAGGGGAGAGTGCACTTGGAGTTCATTTCACCAGGTCAGACTGTTCATCAAGCTTTCTATTTAGAGGTTCAGAAGAGATCGCCTAATGGTGTGCGATCAAAGAAAAGGCCTTACTTGTGGTGCACAGGAACTAGCTTTGACACCGCCACAATAAAGCTGTTGACATAGCCATCTCAGTGCACCGGTTTTGGGCGAAAACAACCTGTCTCTCTGGCCCTATGCACCTAACACCTGACCTCCCTCTGCGGAACGACTTTCTGTTTACACAAATGAAACAACACAGAAGACGTGAAAGAGCAGCAATGTGATGACAGAAGATGTGGGGGGAAAAAACAAGGGAGATGCTGTTGGAGATCTAAACAGAGGAGTTAGAAAAATGTATCCGAGAATGGAATCGCAGATTTGACAAATGTATTCATTGTAATGAAAAGTACTTTGAAGATAAGGTTGTTTTGTTTAAAAAAATTAGATTAAATACATAGCTTTGGGGGGAAAAATCTGCTTTGGGGGGCAGACCCTCCTCTACATATGGGTTCTGTAGATGCACCAATGGCCCAATCTATCATCAGGCTGAGCCCAACTGAAGGGGCAGAGAAGGGTCTGGAGGGGAAAGTGTATGGAACAATTTTGTTTTTTAAACTATCACATCAGATTACTACTTTTAATGCAGTTGTGATTATTTTTTAACATTTTGCATGATTCATCTTTGAGGTGAATTTCATGTTTTTACTGCATAAGTAATTTCATTGTATTCGAGTTCACTAGCTTAATGTAGAAACAAACACATATAAAACATATTTTCTTTAACAGGAAGACTGTTCCTTTTGCATATCATGAACTCTGGCCTAGAACAGTAATTGACTACATAAATATTTCACAAGTTTATACACAGTACTTGAATATATAAATATTTCCCAAATTTAAACCTATAGGATGCTGAGGGTGGAATTTTTTTCTTTCACCTATTATTGAAAATTATTTTTCTACCAGTTTCATTCATTTCCCTTTCCTTCATTCAAGAAACAGTTTGGGGGTGGCTGCTAAGAGCCAGGAACATTTGGGGTTCAAAAATGATCTGAACAAAAACCTACTAGTTGAGATGGCGGGGAGTAAATAAGGGCGTACATAAATAAACAAATATCTGTATATTGAAAAACAGTAGCCTGACAAGAAGGGATTTTTGAAGCTATTTTAATTAAATAAGACAAGGCAGTTTTTGTCTTGAATGTAAGAAAATATGCAACAGAGTAATGATACGTATGCAATGACCCTGAGATGGGATAGAGTTTGGTCTGTTTTAGGTATGGAATGAATGAATCAGTGTTGACAATGATCCCACTACTGCAATTTGTGATTCCTTAGTGTTCTGTGCAAAGCTTATCACCAAATTTGTAATTCTAGGGACCACCAACAGTCTACCACAGTACAGATCATTGATGTTTTAGTTGTCAGTGTGCCTATTTCAATTCATATCAGCTCAATGTAAAATAGAATGAAACAGTGCCTGACCATGTGCCTATCTCATAACCACTGCTGTTTGGACCCATTATTGAAGGTCTTCCTCTTCTTAGCAGACTTCTTTCTCTAGGATGATGTCCTCATGCAAAGATTAGTTTCTCTCGATAACTTATTCAAAAGACATGTGACTACATCTTGTCTTCCTCATTTCTGGCTGTACTTCATCCAAGACATAGTTATTCATTTTTTGGCAGTCCATGGTATATTTGATATTCTTGACCAACACCATCACTCAAAAACACTGATTCTTATCCATGTACAGGGATTAAAAGAAAATACCATAGATTGAGACTCAAGTCTCAATGTAATATTTTTGCTTTTTTAATATATATATATTCTAGTAGATTTGTCTAATGCAATATGCTATTTGATTTTTGAACTGCTGCTTCCGTGGGTGTTGCCTGTGGTGCTTCCAAGTAAATGAAATCCTTGGCAAATTAAGTCTTTTCTCCCTTTATTGTGATGCTGTTGATTGGCTCAGCTGTGAGGGCAGCCTACCTCTTCATGATTTCTTCATCCAGAATACCTCACACAGACTTCTACTCAACACAAGGTTACTAGACACACACGCATACAAGGTCATATTTCTATATGTAAGAATCCATCTTGGTAGAGGGGCAAGATGGATCATGGGATCCTGATGACGGTGAGTGGAAAGGGCACATTCTGAAAACAGATAACTCATATTTCTTTTATAAATTGCATAATTTTAGCTATCATTTCTATGCTTTTTCCAGAAATAAATACATCCTATTAATATAAAAGTCTACTCTGCCTACCATGTCTAGAAACCACAAGGAATATAAAAGTCAAAAAGTCAGGGTTGTTTCCCTGAAAACATATAATAACTGTCATAGGAAACAGCATTGGTAAAGCACTTCAAACTTTAAAAATGATCTTATTCTTCTTGATGCATTTTGTTGATTTTAGCAAAAGGCTATTTTAATAACTGTAATTTCTTCAAGAGTCTGAGCTAGCTAGGTTGAGAAGGGAGAATTTGGTTGCCTTTCCTATACAAGATAAACTTAGAAAGACTATTACAGAGCATGTAGCCCAAGGTCTATCCTTTAAAGACAAAGTTTTTTTGTTTTGTTTTTGTTTTTTTAGGCATCACTGCCCTGATGGTGAGAGTAGGAGGCCCAACCTTTGCTCCTGTGAGTGGGAATTGAACCTCCATCCCAGTGGGCCGCAGTCCCGTGCACAACCACTATGCCACTGGGGCTCAGCCCGACAAAGTTTCTTTTTTAATGAACTAAATATCCTATAACAAGTTGGAGGTGAAGTGCAGCTGAAATCCCAATTCTTTGGTCTCTGATTAGTTCCCCTGTTGTTTCCTCGGTCCTGAGATAGGCTGAGAATTTGACTTACAATGAAATGAGAAATCCAGACAGCCCAACTGAGAGGAAACTACCTGCAAAAGAAAAAGTGCACCTACTCAGAATAGAAGCATGCTTGGTACAGGAGAGGGGCCGTGAAAAAGAGAAAGCCCTTCCACAAGATGGATTGACACAGTGGCTGCAACAGTGGCGTCAACTTTAAGAGCAATGGTGTGGATGCCACCAGCCTGGCCAGTGTTTCATCCTGTTGTAGATAGGGTGGCCGCGAGACAGCACCTACTAACAATCAGAAATTAATTCTTCCAAAAGATGATGTTGTCATTGCCTTAGCAAAGATTTAGCCCCTCATTGAGAAACATATGCCAAATCGTAGGTAGGCAAGAAAACACCTACAGCCAAGGAAAGTTATGTCTGGCGAGAAAAAGTGGATGACGTTGACTCTACAAATAGCTAACTTCCAGTGTAAAAGGAGCAGTGAGTAAGAGGAAAATAGAATCCATCACGAGATAGTCTTGTCTTCAGGAAAGAAACACTACCTAACCCTGTGACAAAATGACTCCTGGGTGGTGCAAATCGCTTGCTCTCAAACACGACTGGAAAGTTTAGCAAGTCTGAATCATTGTTCCCTTCTGTAGCACATGGGGTCCCTATGAGCTGTAACTGACTTGAAAGCATTGAGTTTGTTTTCTGGTTTGGGGTCATAAGACTAGCCACACATACCAAGAGAAAGATGTATTCACAAGAAGATGAGCAAAGAAAACCAGGCAAGGCCAAGGTGTGATGCTTCTTTAACTTGACAGTAAACAAACAAATGAAAATCTTCTTTGAGACCTTGTCAAACAAGACCCACTTGGAGTCCCGACAGTGAAAACTCTCAGAGTATTAGTCAGAAAAAGACAACGGTTATTAGATGGAAGCTCTCACCAGAAAGCACGGCAAAATATATGAAGCAAGTCTTTTCAAGCAATTGCAAAAAATCAGTCCTGTGCTGCAACCATTGATAGAAGGGCCCTACATACAATTATATGCATAGTAATCTCATGGGTTTTCTGCTGGAGCGTCTTATCCAAATTACAGGAGTGGGAAATGGAGCCCAAACACAGAGCTGAAGTATCAGTAGGTGAAAAATCCTGATTCTGAGCTCAGGGTATCTATCTAAGCTTCATGGAAATAGCAAAAGATGAGCGAGGTCCACAAATTTTCAAATCACTCCTCTTGGGTATTTAGATGAATATGAAACTTAAAATGCAAAAGACCAGACTCAAGAAGAGGCATAAGAGGGCTACTAAGAAGTTATACACAGAAAAATGCCATGTGTGAACCGGAGTGCACATGGGGTCAAGCAGGAGTTGGAATGAACTGAAGTGATATCTACATAAAGGTTGCATGTCTCAAAGGACCAATGTTGACCAGAAGGAAAAGGCTAATAGCATGTACAAAGTGACGGTTCAGAAGAATTTTAATAAATTAAATGAAATAGCACAGCAAAACAACACTATCTGTTGGTCGGTTTGTTGTCCTGTGGTAGTTTGCTTGTTGCTAGGATCCTGGAAACTGACAGTTGTATTTCAAAAATCAGCATGTTCAGCCATAGTAACAAGTTTCAGTGAAGACTCAAGGGTTGAAAAAAGAACCTGATGATCTACCTCTGAAAGAAAAAGAACTGGTGAAAATGTTATGTATAGTAGCAGAATGTTATCTGAAGCACTATTCAAAGATAAGTCACTCTGGTTGGAAGGCAATCGAGAGATGACTGGCTGGGGAAGAGCTGCCTTCTCAACTTAGAGCTGACCTTAATAGCGGATGGAGTGAAGCTCTTGGGACCATCATTTGCTGATGTGACGTGACTCAAAATGAGAAGCCACTGCAAACATCCTTTAAAAATTGGGAAATGGTTTGGAGCTGCTGGAAGGGTAGAGAGAAGATGGGGTAGAGAGACAGAACCAACTGCAAAGATATACACCTAAGCTCCTATTTGAAGGACGGGCATCAAAGGAGTGGGTTGGGGGAGAGGTCGGGCAGTGAAACATATGACAGAAAAATAATAATGTATAAAGTATTGAGGGTTGGTGGGGAGGAGAGAGCAGGGGAAGAGGGGAAGGGATGGAAAAGCCGATACTGGGGGCTCAAGGGAAAAGGCAGATGATTGGAGAACGATAACAGCAGCAGACATGTGAAGGTGCTTGACACAGTATGTTTATTATGTATTGGGAAAAACGATGTACGAGCCCCCAATAATATGATTTTTTTTAATTGGGAAATGGAATGTATAAGCATGAACAATGAAACATGGAAGTTGTGAAAAGTGAAAGATTAAATGCTTAATGATTTGGCATCCCAAGCACTAGTTCAAGCCATGATAAGAGCATTTCCAATTTCCTCCTATAAAGGTGAAATCTGCACAATGAAAAGGAAGAGTGAAGAATAAACATGTTCAAAATGCAGTGTTGGCAAAGAAGATTGACCAAGCCATAGCCTTCTAGAAAAATGAATAGATCTGTCTCAGAAGAAACACAGCATGAATGTGCCTCAGAAGTGTGGATGGCTGGACATGTGCTTTGACATTTTATCAGGAGGGAAATGATCTCTAGAGAAAAGTACCATACTGGGTAGAATTTGGCAAAAGGAAAAGAATCCTCAATGGGCTGGTTGGTACTGTTTACAATGATGAGCTTAAACACAGCAAAGATTGAGTTTCACACAGGGCTAGGCAACATTTCATTGTTATAGTTTAAGTCAATCTACCACTGTGAGTAATTTACCCATTGGAGAGCACCTAACACTATAACAACAACATACTATCACAAAACTATAAAGCCAAAGCAAAACAACAACCTGAACAAAAAAAACTATAGCTCTTCATCCAAGTCTTGGAAGTAAAACTTCACCAATATATTACAAGGAGGAGATGAGTCAGTTAAGTTACAAGGTAGGAGCTATGAAATATGCAACCTTCCTCTAGTTCCCATGCTGCCTCCCACTCACTATCATGACCCCAATTCCACCACATAAATCCAGCTAGACCAGGAGATGTACAGTAAAGGTGGAAACATAGGAAACTTAGGATAGATGATCTATCAAGACTAGTGATGG